>BQNB010140793.1:0-17364 GCA_026074375.1 Tanacetum coccineum | reverse complement strand
TCCGCCGTCTATCGCATAAGCTCTCCCGCGAGCTCCTCTCATTTGTTGAACTTTATTCTGGGGATATTGTTTCTCGGGGGGGGGGGGGGGGTCCTCACCCTCTGCATCCCATCACCGTTTGTTATAGTTCTCGTCGTTATAGTTGCCGTGGTTGGGTCCTGGAGCGGTCCCGACTGATACAACTTTAGCCAATAGGTAATGCAATCCCGCCTTAAACGAGGTAAACACCTATCGACGAAATAGATAGTCGGACTATTCATTTCGGGCCACTAGTAGGAAAACTTAGGTCGTGATACATCCTAGTACTGCCAAGTAAGTTGGGTACCTACATCCATAAGCCACGTTGATGTGAATCATCGAACATTGCAGATAGCAGAAACGAGACTCCGTCCTCGGACATTCAGAAACTTATACAAACATACTCACGCGACTACACCTTCTTCTTGAGGTTTTCACTATAATGAGACTTTCCCTATAACGCGGTTATACCAGTCATAAGATCTGCAATAATATGTTTTGAGATACCCATTTTGATGGATTAAATATCCTGGACAAACCTAGCCAAAATTTTTGGTAGATTGAGAAGTGTAGAAACACCGAATTTTGCTGAATAAAGTTATCAGCGTCTTGTTTAGAACGAGTTTACTAAGTTTTAAATCTTTTCTTGGTCACACAAACGGTTAACACAGATTTAATCTCGGGATGAGATTTCTTTAAAGGGTAGGTACTGTAACATCCGGGAATTTTCGAAGGGGGGCCTATGGGGTGTTGGGCAGGGACCAACTTACTTGTTAGGCTATAAAAAAACCACAATCACCCAACAAACCCACCACACCACCACAAAATAGAGGCTAACCACCCCCACGCACCACACCCCCGGCGGGGGCAGCGGGGGAGGTGGGTCCAAGGGCGCACTCCACGGAGCGACAGGGTTGTCGGCAGGCATCTCGGGACCCACCCAGGTGGGGTTGGTGGTAAGGGGGAACTTATCGACCATCAGAAATATGCCCATTGAAGGCTATAGATATTCCGACCACCCGTATCTAAACATGTTTAGCTTATCAATCTTTTTGCGGGAGTTTGGGCGTTTTGTGGTGGGGTGTGTGTGTTGGGATGCGGTTTTTGTGTGCGTTTTGTGGTTGGGGTTGTTGGGTTTAGTTGCGGTGGTTTGTTGTGAGGGTGTTGTAGTTTGTTCTGTGGTGGTGGTTGGGGTTCAGTCTTTGTATCATTTTTTATGTTTTGATCACTTTTGGTTTTTTTGGGTGTTGTGGTTGTTTTTGGGGTTGTTTTTTGGGTGGGGTGGGGGGTGGGTGTTGGGGTAGAGAGAAGTACGTTGTAAATGTGTGTGGGGGGGGGGTGGGGGCGGGGGGGATGATATGGAAAGCCGGGGGTTGGTGTGGGGTCGGGGGGGGTGGGGGGTGTTATGGGGGGGGGTGGGTGTGGGGGGTAGTTGTCGTGGTGGGGTGGGGGATTTGTGGGGTGGTAGTTTATCTTGGGTGTTTTATATAAGTACTGGGTTGGTTTTTACGGTTCTATGAGTCCACAGTCGATTGTGAGATTTGGGGGTTTAAACATTTTTGTGGGGGTTCGGATATGTGGGTGTGGTGGGAAGTTTGGGGGTTGTGATTTGGTATCTGTTTGTTGGGCGATTGGTTGTGGTTTTGTTGTCCCGTTCCGTTCACGGTAGTGTAGGAATGGAATGGGTTTTGGGGGGTGTAGGGGGATCGAGGTGGCGGGGGTTGTTGGAGGGGATTGGGGGGGGATTGAGGGGTGGAGGCTCTATTGTAGTTTAGGTAATTTTTTGGAAGTTTGGGCAAACCTAGTATTTGCATTCCGTGCCATGTATATTTGGGTCGAGGAATGGGGGTGGGGGGGGGTGTGGTTGGGGGTTTTTAAATTTGTCGAGCTTCTTACTCTGTCATGAGCTTAGGGAAACGTAATTACATTGAATATGATGTTTTGACAAATGTTGCTCTTTTAACTCATAAACACTAACACTTGGAAATCTTTGCGGTGGTCTTGTGCTGTTTCTTACAAAAATTCTCACTATCATTTTACTTAAAACCTATGAATTCAATTCACAACCCAACTTTAATTATGTTAGACGTCTTAAAGCAGAAAAAAAAGCATAGGTTTTTTTTTTTCAACTTTTTTTATTCTTATTTTCTCTTTTCATTTTTTTTCTTTTTCAGTCAAAAATAAGAAGCAAAAAAAAAGGCACGGGTCGATGATAAACATTGGGGGAGTCCAAAACTGAAGAGTCAAGAGACAGGTCAAACAAACACTTAAGATTTGGGTCTTATTAAACAAAAACAACTTTTGGGGTGAACAATTGTTATAAAACTCGAATCTTTTTATATATTCTTCTTTATTTGCTAACAATTTGAAAAGAAGGCCAAGGGCTTATGTAACAAAAAACAAAACGAAACGAGTATTTTGGTTAATATATCCAATGTATCTTTTTTTTTTCAAAATAAACGACAACTTTAGGTAGTAAGTCCTGTTTCTTCTGCTCCCTACCTCGAAAAAATCATGGTGCTATTGTAATTGACCCACCCCACCCAATAATGTAAAAAATAAAAAAAACCGCCTCTTCAGATATTCAACATCCTCCATATCCACCATCGTCCCCGCTGCATACTCAGAGATTTGTGAAGGAGGGTGTTACAAATTGGCAAAACAGAGCCATACAAGGTTATAGAAACCTCCCCAGGTCAAAAGGTTTTTTTGGTCTGGACTATAAAAAACCATTTTTTCAAACATTTTTCATCAAACAAAAAAAACTCCCAACAAAAACTGGATTTTTTTTTTCTCACAAATATGGGATTTGCCGGAGGACATACAAATATGCCATTACTTGTTTACCCAAATACGTTTAGTAAGGCGCTTATATTTGCAATGCATACATAACATTGGTAGAATCATTTAATAAGGGTAACTAAACCTAAAGTGCTTTTATTACCTATTAATATAAATACGTGTATAAAAATGATATTACGATATATTACTATAAAGGGCTTTATTAGTAAAACATTACAGACATATCATGTCGATTTTTCTTATAAGAAATACTTATATAAGTATTTTACTTTTTTTGCAGTAACCAGTCTTCTGCACCAATATCTATGTTACCTACACTTCCGTCTACACACGACTAACAGAGCCCGGCAGAGCTTTCTGGGGAGGCCGATTGAAGAGGAGATATCGGAGGGAGCATTTCATGGGTCAATCTGTACTAAAAGAATACGACGACTCACCAGCTACCTCGCCCAGTAGCCCCACACCGTCACCCCAATAACTACCAGACCAAAGAGAGAACCTCAGACAAGCCAGCCAGTTCCTCAGATGAAGATGTACGTGGCCAATGTTCATAACACAAACACATGCACGTAACCCTGACTACCGGCAGAAGCCTATATACCACTGAGTATATTACAGATGGAGAATGAACATGAGTTCCCTCAGAGAGCAAAGTCCATTAACCTCCTACTTATAACCCTACAGCTCTGAGATCCACCTGGATAAATGTTACTGATCGGATCCATCCCGAGAGGATCCCAGAGGAGTACAGGATGATGGAGACGAGGCTTGGTTCCCGTTTGACTAATCCTATGACGGGGGAGAATGATGAACCATTCGTTATTTTCCCAAGTCCATTTACTAACAACGTCATATATTTTACTAATAATTTTTTTTTTTTTTTTTTTTTTTTTTTTTTTTTTTTTTTTTTTTCTTCGTATGCATTTATTATTAACTTTTTTAAAATTATAATAATTAAGTTTAAATCGCATAGGAGGCCTTAAATTATCAATTTATGTAAACGGACAAACCAAACGGAATTAAGTTTTTCGTCAAGCAATCATGTATATTATTTTTTCAAAAAGTATATAATTAACTTTTATATTTTATTTTTGTTGGTTACGTAAATTAAATACGTTTCGCAATAAAATACGTTTAGGCATACCCGGAACCACAAAAACTTTTCTACGCTTCAACAAATACCCACATTTATACCCAATACACAAAAATTACTCAAATATATCATGTATATCATGTATATGCCGAATTTATGGCAAGTTATACAAAGAAAAATAAGAAAAACTTCCATTTGGTCAAATACTACACCATACTTCATAAATGCAACACCATGCTTTGTTTCTTTGACTTAGACCAAGACCAAGCCCATTCCTAAGACCTAAAGACCATCCCTTGAACCATTCCATGTTCCCTTGACTAGATATACACCTTATATACAAGTATCATCTAGTAAGAGAAGTCTTACATACTTTAACACTTAGTAAATTTTCACAATCTTTCTCTCCCCATCTCTATATTGCTTCGGCAATTATCAAGCACTCTACCAAATCCATAGCAATTTTTATACAACCCATACACTTCTATATACATCTATCCCAAGATATTCTAAGGTGATCCCAAGCATTGGCTAACCTTTTTCAAGTATTAATCAAGAAAAGTGAAACTAGGGTTTTATATCTAAACAAGGGTTTAGATACTTTGGTTCATCATCTTACATCATAATAAGGTTATCTAAAAACCTTCATGTTCTATATTTCATCATTTTTATATGTTTACATGTTTTATATAACTATATCACCACTTAGGATTTTTAATATGTAAAACGAATTATCACTTATGTTTATGAATTTACACACTTTTCTTATGTTATATATATCATGGAAAAATGGATTAATAAATATGTTGACATGTTGTTTAAGTATAAACATGATTTTGTATAAATTTGGGTTTATAAAGTTAATAAAACAAACTCTTTATAAATGAACACACTTGGATAATAAAAGGGTGATTTGATTTCGACTTCATACATAGGTTGACATTACATAAAAATAATACGCCTTCATGACGAATCCAAAATGAAAAAAAACTCGAAAAAACCGATTATATACGAAAAAGATAATTAGTTACGAGTTTACGACGAGAAATACTTTTATAAAAGTTTTTTTAAAAAATTTTTACTATTTTTAAATAAAATTACTATTCATTACAGAACGGGGAGTGATATTTTTTAAAACATCAAAATATGATATAACTTTTTAATTACGAGAATCGTACTCGAAAGAATCGTTAAAAACGACTATAACGAATAAAATACAACGTTTACGAGTTTACGATAACAAAAACTATAAAAAAATAAGTATAATCTTTTATTCATCAGGGACTTTTATTTTTGAAAACATCATTAATATGATATAACTTTTAAAAACAAAGACGTGCTCGAAAGAATCGCTAAAAACAGAGCTATAATGAATAAAATACGACGTTTACGAGTTTACGATAACAAAAACTATAAAAATAAATATAGGTCTGTTGTGAACAGTAAAAATACTATTTATCAGAAAAACCCAAATTTTGAAAATGTTATATTTTGATAGCTCATCTTAATACGAAGGCATGGACGTAAGAAACGCGTGAAACGGATTAGAAACGAGGAAGTTACGCCATTTTTACTAAAGTATACTTATAAACGTTTTTACTTTATAATTATGTTTTCACTAAAACGATTAGACGGTGATGTAGCTATATAGAATCATATGTGGTATTAGTTAATCAAAGTGCTATATTACTAGGGAGTTTCATAATGAGGCCTCTTCGGGGTGGCGTATCGACGAGTTGTTGGATTTACGATTTAAAGTGTCCTAGCTCCTCATACGTCACTACATGACCTCTTAATTATGATAGCCCGAACGATAGTATGATGAGCTATACGACCTATAAATAATCAAGTGTTTAGTACTTATACGACCTATATTGGATTAGGTTGCATTCGATCGTAAGCGTGACGCATTTTCTATTGTGAATACTTGTTGATTACCATTCACTCAAGGTGAGTTCGTAGCCCCTTTTTCTACTACTTGCTTTATTAAATACGGGGGAGATTACATGCTTGATTTCTTTGGACACAAGTGTTTTCAAAACTGTATGCTATTTCCTGATTACATTATTGCCTAAGTTACCGTATTGCCATTTAAGTCCCCTTTTATCATGAACCGTTAATTACCTGCTGGGTATACGCTAGTGTTATGGATAGATCTATCGGGACTGACCATCCCCGTCTTGTTTTCTAGTTGACCATGACGCATTAACATTTGAAGAAAGTCATAGCATGTTTGCAGCATATGTATAGAGAAAATCGTAGGATGAATTTTGTAACATCTGTATCCGTGTTTGGGGCATCAAACCTCGAGTACGTTTGATTACAGTTTAGACGTTAAGGTTCGGTGTCATGAGCTTAGGGCAATAATACATGTTTTAGACTATTGAATGTGTTTCATAGTCTACTATTACTTCGATCTTGTGGTCCACGCTATTTCCTGATAAACCTATGAATTCACTCAACAATTTTGTTGACGTTTTAGCATGTTTTAATCTCAGGTGCTGAGGCATAAGCTTGGATGGGAAGCCGTAACGGATATCTATTAGAGGGATTCTGATTTCTTAAAATTCATGAAACTTTTGTCTTATAAAATCTTAATGTCCTTTTTATCAAAACGATGGGACAAAACGTGAAACTCTGATCTTTTGTAATGACTTGAATGAATCTTATTTTTAACGTCATTAAGGTCGTTTCTATACTTGATTTTTGTACTTTGACAGCACCCCCGTGTTTTTCCTTTCCGGCTGCGACCTTGATTTTGGGTGTTTATACTAGGCGAAGATGATTTATGAATGAAGCGAGTAAGGTGTGCTAAACTGAAGATATTTTTCTAAGATAAAACATATAAGTCCCAACAAGTCAATTAAGAGTAAGCCCAAAAAGAAAAAATCATAATGCCCACAAATCAATCCATTTACACATAACAAATAGCATATATTTAACGAGTATAGACAAAAATAAACTAAAGTTTGAAGATGTACCTTTTAGCGTTTTAGTCCGTTTAACAAACGATTGAATCTTCATATTTATATATTATTGAGCCCAATCCAAGAAGAATTTCTCTCATTTTTTAAGTTTAAGAAATATTTTGACCCGAGATATACAAACATTTTATTGGCAAACTATTTAATGAGAATTTATGGGTTTTTAAATCATGCTTCGTTTTGGCCTTTGAGAATGATGCAAGTTAACAAAAATATTTTGACATATTTCTTAAAGTATTTTGGCCTGAAAAAAAACTTGACTGAATTTTGAGTTTCCGAAAATCATTATTATTAAATGAATTTTTTTTATTTATTTTAAATGCTATACTGTAGCCCGGTACCCTCGGTTCATACAGTCCGGTACCATTTCCTAATGGTACCGTGGGTACCGGCTTGTCAAACCAAAAAAATATTTTGCCCAAAAAGAAATTTTATTAGTGGGCTTAATAATCTGACAAAAAAATAACTATATATCCATTCATATATTTGAAAGATTAGAATGTACCTTTTCGAGATAAGACTTCTTAAGGTAACGGAGCTCCGAGAGTATTTGCGTCGAGGATTCATGATCATTATGATGATCCACCAAGCTTCTTTAAGGATTAGAAGACATATATCAAATAGATCTAATTTTTTTACCTAATATTTAAAAAAATCCTTCTTTATAGTTTTCAAAATTCGTTTGATCGAATTTAAAGATTTTAAAATATAGTATATTTTAAAAGTCTTTGATAACTTGCTCTTGATACCAATTGTGGAAAACTATAAGGGGGGTGAATAGTTTTACCAATTAAAATTTTAGTTTCAAAAACTTTTGGACAATTATTTATTAGATTTAGCAACAAGTAAAGATTGGATGAGAATATGAATGTAAATAAGAAATAAATATAAAAGATATATATGACATAAGTATTTATAGTGGTTTGGCTACAAGGTCTCCTTCCTTACCCTACTCCACTCTCTGAGTCACCTACTCGAGAGTTCGTAATCACTATGTTCATAAGCTCCTTATATTGGCAGAGAAGTGATGCGAGGGTTGCAAACACAAGGTTTTACAAGTCCCTAGGCAGAGTACCTAGCCGTTGTAGTGTAGTATAGGTAAGACTCGGGGGTTGTTATCGTTCTTTAGGGGAATAGGTTGGGAAGGTTCAAGCTAAAAGTAACAAAGGTCTAAGAGTTGAAAGAAGAATATTTTTGTGTTTTTATATTTTTAAGAAAGCAATTAAAATCTCTAGTTTGAAGGGGTTTTTTTGGGGTTTTAGCTAATTAACACAAATAACTAAATGATGAGAGTTCATTTATATACTTTTTCAGGGTCATTTAGCCCCCTAAATCTTATTTGGAGAAGAAACGGACAAGACTACGGACCTACACCAAAATCTCTTGAAGATTATGCTTAGAGAGCATGGAGACGGCGTCGTAAGCATAAAGCGACGTCATCATGATTTATGAAGCGACGGCGTCAGTACATTGGTCACAGCCATCAACACCCTGAACGACCTAAAGGAACTCTAGAAAATTCAGAGTACACGAGATTTAAAATACCATTAACTGCGCAACATTGAAGTACTAGATATTGTTTTGATCATGAACTCCTTTCAACGAACTCGGATTTGCAATTTCAACAGCCCATGCTTCAGAATGAGAAAAATCTACACTATGTGAAAAATGTTGTTGGTGAACGGCATCACATGTTATTGGTGATGCCGTAGTAAAAGTCGGTTTAGGTTTTGCCTATAAATACAACCTCATAACTTCGTTTTTATCAAGCCCCCAACCCTAAGTCTGATTCTAGGGTTTGGGTAGGTGTTTTTCTAGCAACTTAGAAGACCTAATTCAATCCATAAACATCTTGTAATGGTTTGATTATCATATCTATCTTAATTCATGTCTTCAATTCCTTTTGTTGATTATGATTTCTCTTGCTTGAGTATGCTTGGCTAATTCATCTAGTATTTATTTGGGAATGCATGAACCTTGTCATTAATTGATTAGATCTTATTGTTTGTGACAGATTCAATGAGTCTAATTGATTATAGTTTATAATTCTTGTTTCCTATTGCTTCTTGTTGATGGATGTGTGCGTTAGGCTCTAGAAAACCAGCTTTTGTCTGTATCGCTGTTGATATGTCTAGGGAAACGTGATTGTGTAGAAAGGATACCATGGGTAACAGTCTTCATACTACCTTACCCCTTATATGGTTGATCCCTCTTAAGATATTTCAATTGCATGTAATATACTCTTAGGGGCCTTGTAATAGACTTCATACTACCTTACTTGCGCGTTGCCCTAACGGAATATTACATAAACGGCGGGTTCGTGTAATCCGTTCATGAATTAGGAAATACTTAACACATTACACTCAAGTGACAAAGCAATAGTAGAATTGGATAGCCCTAGCAAGGATTAGGCATCCCAGATAATAACGCTCATTGTAAATTGTTTATTTAGGTTTTTAAGTATTTAATTAGCTAAAACCGAAAACCTCCTAAAACAAGAATGTACTGCTTTATACTAAATATAAAAACACAAAAAGAATCTTCCTTCAACCCTTAGACCTTAGTGAACATTCGATCTGGCCTTCACAGTGCTATTCCCCTAGAGAAAGATAACAACCCCTGAGCCTTGCCTATACTACACTACAATGGTTAGGTACACGGCCTAAGGAGTTGTAAAAATTCGTGTAGAAGTCCATTACGACAACCGCATCAAATTTTTGGCGTCGCTGCCAGGGAATAACGTAGGTTTCAGATTCAATCTAGCTTAGGTCTACTCACAAGATTCCTATCAAGTGAGATTTAATTTCTTGTAATCAATAGCTTTTCATTAGTCTACTCATTCTTTGTCCTTTTGTCGTAACCAAACATACTCTTTCTTTGACCATCATGGAGACAGAAAATTCAAACCGACCCTGTACCTTAGAGATTACTCCCGACTTTAGCCACGAGGGCTACGAAACCCATTAACTTCCCGAAAGTAGCCAAGGTGTCCCCCTGCGATCCGACACCACCGTTGGTGCAAAACGGATGTCATTCCACAGACTTAGTCCGAAGACCCGATCTAACATCTTAAGACATATCTCAGGATTATAGATTCCATTGACCTTAATGGTGCTACAAGAAATACCACTCGTTTGCATCTATTCTGCTTTTCTCTTCGTGACCAAGCCATCAATTGGCTTGATCGTCTACCTGCAAGATCCATCTCAACTTGGGATGATCTCACCACTCGTTTCCTTGCACAGTTTTTCCCACCAGGAAGAACTGCTAAACTTTGAAAAGATATCTTGATGTTCATACATCATCAAGGTGAATCTATCTGCGATGCATGGACTCGTTTTAAGGACTTACTTTGAATAGTCCCTCGTCATGGTCTTGATCTATGGCTTCAAGTTCAAATCTTTTATGATCATGTCGACTACACCACCCAGATGGCCATTGACTATGCAGCAGGCGAGAGACTTAGAAAATTAAGGCCGGAAGAAGCATGGAAAACCATCAAGGATTTAGCCCAATACGAAGAAGAAGAGTGGAACAAACCAGAAAGTCCCGACTACATAGATGCCAATTTGGAACAGGAGTTAGAAAGTATAGAGTGTCGAGTAGAATCTTTAATGAGGAATGAAGTGCTATTGGAGTATGAGGTAGGATTCATGTTTCCTAAAAGGCCTTATCAGGAGGAATTAGAGGGACGAATACTGAGTTTAATTGATCAACAGGAGGATCAAGTTAGGCAATTTGAGGAAGATATGAGAAAAACAAAAGACACATTTATGTGTCTTACGGATAGTTTAATAGCAACCCTGAAGGTCAACATAGAGGCATAAAGAGGGTCATCCATAAAAAAGAAAAGATCCCACTAGAATTTCCTACCACAACCCCTACCAAAACCCTGAAATGCAGACTCAAGCCTACCATGATGCATAGGCTCGATGATTTCTAAGAAGGAACCCCACGAATCTATAGAACCCCCTCACCACACCTAAATCAACATAAAAATGCCAATAACTTTATCATTTGCGGAAAATAAGCCTTGATGTACGATGATGAGGAGGAAGTCGAGATAAAGATATGGAACCGAATGGAATATAAGAGTCGTTGGAGCATAATCAATATTAGAATGACATAACCTTAAGTATTTGTCATAACTTTTCTCTAACTTCAAATCCACCCATCAAACTAAAGGATTCGGGTAGTTTTAGGACGAATGTAGTAGAACCCTTGAGCATTCACACACTACCTTGAACCCACGTGGCATACTTCCATCAAAATGGTGTGTATCGCTACTATCACCCACACTTAACCTCAAGTGTAGGGGAGACCCACCTTATACCCGTCAAAATATAGCCGTAGAGTTCAGCTCGTGACTCGAACAAAAACAGCTTGTTGGAGCAACCCAATCTTTTATTTCTTGCATATTAGGTGTGTCTTTTGTGTTTTGTGTGTCTTGTGTGTTTGTTTTGAGTCATATGATTGTATTGTCAAATATCAGGTTTTATGCAGTATTTGGTACAGGAAATAACTTAGAAGATTGCGTATAGGAAATTTTTCATCAAAAACAAAAAGTAAATTTTTACGAAGTGTGGAGACGGCGTCACAGATTGTACGCGACGTCGTCAGCTTGACCTTTGTGATGACGTCATGATATTCCTGACGGCATCATGAGCCCAGCTACTAGAAAATTCAAAATTCTTAAGTATTTTTGAAAATATAACTTATGTAACATCTAAATTATGTAATTCTTTTGTAAATCTGCAAAAACATATGATTATGACATTACTCTCATCCTATCTTTATTGCTTTCATACAGTCTAAACTTAGTTAATGAGGTTGTATTTATCATTCACTCATGGATTTTATGCTTGGTGTAGTTGTATTTGTCTTTGATTACAGGTTATATTTGATGAGAAGAGGCTTGGAAGTTCTTAGGAAGTTTCATTGGATGATTCTTAGAGGACGATTTAACTAGTTATCACATGTTTCTTCTTCATTATTGAGCAAACCAGGGGAGTACTAGTTTCTTTTACTTATTTTCTTTTCCCTTTATTCGTTTTTACGGTACCTTATGAACATTGGGGACAATGTACTACTAAGTTATGAGGGGGACATACGCCCTAGAAACTATTCTTCATTTTCTATTTGCTTTGTCCTTAAAAAATTGGGTAATATATCAGAAACATAGCATAAGATGTTAATTTGACCAAAAGTAAATTTTTTTATGACACATACCACGAAACAGCGTATTCAATAGCGTCTCATGGATAGATTATATTACTAGCACAACAAACCTCAAATTCCACCAAAAAAAGTGAGGTTCCGCCCTTAAAGTATTAGTCCTTTAGCATGTTGAGTTAAGGAGTGATCAATCATGTGTGTCCTATTGGCAACATTCACGGATGGTATTGCGGTGGTTTTGTCGCCTTTTCTGGAACATTGGTATCAGTTACTTTAGGATTATGAGAGTGTACCGGTAGTATATTAAATTCTAGAACTTGTTATTGTGATGCATTCCGGACCACATAGTAAGTGTTAGGATTTCCTTGATAAGAGGCAATAGGATTAACCCATGTTTTAAACCTGTAATTATTATTATGGTCACATCGATCATATAACTATCCCACACCCTTGCCATGCACTCATTTTTAGTGCATGATACCCCTAGTACAACCATCCGAGCCTATCCTTTTTCACGGTTCTCGTAATTTTCTGGTTAAGCCGAACTATTAATAAAGAGCATTGTCCACCCTTAAACCAATCGTTACACCCAAATCGCCTTAGCCTACCTTGTATGTACTCACTTTTAGTACATTATTGTTTTAACCCAAGTTAATTATTCGAGTATACGGTTGCTAAGTCCTTATCATTGTAAATACAGTTTTGGGACGATTGGGATTCATGGTAGTATTTATTTCGCGGAAGAATGGGGAAGAAAAGTTAAGTCAATACCCCCATACATTTTTTAGATGATCTCCATGTTATTTTGATCCACCTTAAATTGGGTCATTAGTTAGATTGTAAATAATCGAGTACGTAAAAGCTCAAATGTAGGGGTACGCGTTATAAACCCCAAGTTATGATGTATTATGTTATTAAGAAAATAGAAAAGAAAAAGAAAGAGATTGATGTAGAGTTGTGTAGAGTTTGTATATCTTCGTCCGAGTCTTGGCTTAGCAACCAGACCAACCTGTATTCGTGTAAATAATTAGTTAACCCTTCCACTCTAAATTCACCCAAAGTCACCACCCAAATGTATCTCATCCATTTTCGTTTTCATTATATGTTATCTTATACCTACACCCAACAACCCTTTAAAAAGACTCTTAGATAGAATGAATAATGCCTTACACCTAAGGTAGAGGTTTGATCCTTACTAAGCCTATTAATTTGATGCTATGACAGGTAATGAGTGTTTGATTTTCCATTCCCTATATTTATAATTTTACTGTCACACCGAGCGAGAAAGAGATATTCCCAAACACTTATGTGAGGTGCTAGTGTATGCTTTTCGTGCTTTTAACTACGAAGTCTAGAATGTTGTGTTGTAAAATACTTTTAAAGAGTAGGTTAAATGACCCTAATAATGCTTTTGTCTAGGTAGAAAAGCCCATTTCTTGAGTCAAGCAAATCCCAAGATATAGGAGTATATGATGAGGTGTCATTTAATTACACCTTTTATTTTTTTTCGGGGCTATTTTAACCCCCTAAATCATGCATTAAGCCTCAAAATAGGTACTTAATTGTTCCTTTTCATGTATTTCGCCATTTGGAAGCATTTTGGAGGAAATACACTTGACTTGGGCTATTGGAGAGAAACGGACAACGACTACGGACTTACACCAAAAACTCTTGAAGATTATGCTATACAGAGCGTGGAGACTGCGTCACTAGCTAAAGCACGCGTCATGATTTACGAGCGACGACATCAGTACATTAGTGACGCGGTCAGAACATGAATGACCTAAAGGAACTCTAGAAGATTCGGTGTCACGAGATTAATAATACCATTTAACGCGCGCGTGAAGTACCAAATATTGTTTTGATCATAACTCCTTCGTACGAACACGATTCAACGCTTAACACCACGCTTCAGAACGAGAAAAATCTACAACATAAGCAAAAAAATGTCATGGTGACAATATTACATGTTATTGGTGACGTTGTCATGAAAGTCGGTTTAGGTTTTGCCTATAAATACAACCTCATAACTTCGTTTTTATCACGCCCTCAACCCTAAGTCCGATTCTAGGGTTTGGGTTGGTGTTTTTCCAGTAACATAAATATCCTAATTCACTCCATAAACATCTGAATGGTTTGATTATCATATCTATCTTAATTCATGTCTTCAATTCATTTTCTTGATTATGAATTCTCTTGCTTGAGTATGCTTGGCTAATTCATCTAGTATTTATTGGGGAATGCATGAACCTTGTCATTAACTGATTAGAACTTGTTGTTTGTGACAGATTCAATAAGTCTAATTGATTGTAGTTTATAATTCTTGTTTCCTCTTGCTTCTTGTTGATGGATGTGTGCGTTAGGCTTTAGAAAACCAGCTTTTGTTTGTATCGCTGTTGATATGTCTAGGGAAATGTGATTGTGTAGAAAGGATACCATAAGTAACAGTCTTCATACTAACCATACCCCCTTATATGGTTGACCCATCTTTAAAAAATATTTCAATTGCATATAATATACTCTTAGGGGCCTTGTAATAGTCTTCATACTACCTTACTTGCGCGTTGCCCCAACGGAATATTACATAGACAGCGGGTTCGTGTAATCCATTCATAAATTAGGAAATACTTACACATTACATCTCAAGTGTGCCAAAGCAATAGGTAGAATTGGATAGCTAGCAAGGAGTAGTGCATTCCAGGTGAATACGCTTCATTGTATAATTATTATTTAGTTTATTAGTAATTAATTAGCTTAAAACCAAAACCTCTCTAAAACCATAATTTACTTGCTTTCATAAAATATAAAAACACAAAAAGAATCTTCCTTCACCCCTAGACCTTAGTGAACATTCGATCCGACCTTCACAGTGCTATTCCCCTAGAGAACGATAACAACCCCCGAGCCTTGCCTATACTACACTACAACGGTTCAGGTACACTGCTAGGAGTTTGTAAAACTCTCGTGTAGAATCCCTTACGACAACCGCAATCACTAAAATTAAATTCTAAACTAATGTTAGAAATTCGTATATTAAAAAATGGTTTACTTAATCATGTATTGATCATATTTGATTCCTAATTCTATTGCTTTGTCACTTTTATGATGCGATGAGTAAGTATTTTCTAATTCATGAACGAATTACATGAAGCCGTCGTCTATGTAATATTCCGTTAAGGCAACGCACAAGTAAGGTAGTATAAAGACTATTACAAAGACCTAAGAGTAGATTACATGCATTAAAACACTTAAAAGGTGATCAACCACATATGGGTAAGGTAGTATAAAGACTGTTACCGATGGTATCCTTTCTACACAATCACATTTTCCTAGACGTCTTCGCAAGCAATTAAGAAGCTAGTTTTTTAGAGCCTAGTGCGCACATCCATCAACAAGAAGCAATATTAAAAGGATCTACAAACTAAGTTTCATGCAATCATAAGCAAATACTAATAGATTTAGCCTAATATGTTAAAGAGAAGCAAAGAACAATAATTAAACAGACAACACATAGACATATTGAAATATTAAAGGATAAAGAACTTCACTTGATTAAAACATGGAGTTATAGGTTGATACAAGAGGGTTTTCACACCCTAAAATCAACCTAAAAGCTGCTAAAGTTGCGTACCCTAAGTATGACTTACGGCTCTCCCAAGTTCCACACTTTAAAACCCTAATTTTGAGTTTGTATATGTAGAAAAACAACCGCGACGGCATCGCTTTATAATCCTGACACCATCACTCCGCTAATTCTTCTTGGGCTTCTTTAAGTCGGTTACATTCTAACATCGTTACAATAATCCTGACGCCGTCTTTAAGGCTTTCTGACGCCATCCAAGTGCTAAAAATACAAAAATAAATGATTAAGCACATATTTTGAGCATATTTGCATGATTTATGGGGTTAAGTGACCTTGAAAAAGTTTATTATATGACATCTCATCAATCATATAACTCCTATCCATGAGACGCTCTTAATAATACAGTTTCACCGATATATGCATAATTTTTTTTCTAAATTTAGGCTGAAATTACCGTCCTAAAGTATATTTCTGTATATTACACATCATTTTAAAGACAAAGCAAATACAAATGAAAGAAAGGTTTCTAATGCTTTTATTCCCCCCCCCCATACTTAAGTTGGTCATTGTCCTTAGTTTTTTAAAAGTACAAGAAAAATGAATAAAGGGAGAATAAATAAAAGACGAGAGATACTAATACTCCTCTGGTTTGCTTAATATCGGAGAAGAAACGAGATGATCCGGCTAAATCTTCATCCAAGAATCGTCCAAGTGAAAATCCAAAGAAATTCTGGACTCTTCTTATCTACTATAACCTGGAAATCAAAGACAAAAACAACTATACCCGCATAAAATCACCGATAAATAAAATACAACCCAATGTAATCATAAATTGAAATCCTAAGAAAAGCAATAAATATAGAATGTTAGTACTAATGTAATCGTGGCTTTTTGCAAAAATCTGTAAAATTAAAATTTCTGGAAATTTAACAAAAACAACTTTTCCAAAATTCTAAAAAAATGCGGATTTCTCCACTACTACAGTCTGACGCCGTCAATAACACATTAACACCTGACATGTTTTGCGTTTTTCATTATTTGGAAAAATTTCTGCAAATTAACCCATTACTTATTTTTTGGAAAAAATTACTACATAAACTACGGAAACGGTTTGTATAAACATATGACTCATACAAACAAACAAGAAAACATAAAATGTGAATTAACTTAAAATTATTTATTTTACATGTTTGAAATGGTTCTTAAAAATCTGATGTTTTCCCCTGCACTTATATTGTGCAAAGTACCTTTGATTTAAATTAAGACAAGGTTACAAACAAAGCAAAGCATGATCACATATAAGTCAAACATATAAGAACAAATAATAAAAATTAAAAACACACGACACTCTTAGAATGCATGAAATTAAAAGATTGGGTTGCCTCCCAATAAGCGCTTTTGTTTCTTAACGAGTCTTATAGCTAGACTCGGATTCACACTCCTAGTTCATTTCGTGTATGCTCACATGTCCACGTATGAGCCACTCTTTTATATCTTCATCCACTTGGTATTCGGGTCCTAAGTTCAAACTACTCTTATACATTAACTTGTTCTTTTCATGTAGATACTTAAGCCTACTCATCCTATCTTTGTCACTAAGTACTATAAGTGGTGGGAATTAACTCCATTGATGGTATCCCTAATTTTTAAGACTAGGTACTGGATAAGGCATCTGAAAGATATAAGTATCCCAAAGTCTATTAAATAAG
>BQNB010140792.1:0-17364 GCA_026074375.1 Tanacetum coccineum | reverse complement strand
ATTTTCGCGTGTTTTACTTTTATAAAAGGGAAAGTTTGACTTTTCTTTTGACCCGAGGTTTGACTTTGGGCTTATAAAGGGTTTTGGGTTGGGGTAAGGTTTTGGGCTCGGGCTTGGTGTTGTTATAAGGGTTAACGGGTGTTAACTCTTTACGGGTGTTAACTCTTTATAAATTAAAGAGTTAACACCGTTAGGGTTTAGGGATTATTTTTGCAATTTGGTTTAACTTTGAGGGACTGTTTTGGGAAATTTAGGTTTTGTCATTTAGTGGGTTGACTTTGGTTGACCAAGGGTTGACTTTGGTTGACCTTTGATAGCATTCTCCATGCTCTTGTATTCTCTTTTCCGTTCCCGTGTCCGTGTTTGTCCGGTTTTGACCATTTTCTTGAGATTTTTGCAATATCCGTACCTACACAATCACAAAGATAAAACAAGCAATATTCAAGCATTTAAAGCACAATTTTGTCTTTTTAGGGCCATTTTTGATATAAAATGGATATGTGTTTTCACACATATCATAAACAATTCATGTGGGGCCCACATATTTTATTATTTCCACCACAAATTTAATGGAATTTGAGCACTTTAATGGGCCATACTAAATGTGATATTGATACCTAAAATTTTATACCAAACAAAAATAATAGAATTGATATCCCCAATCGTATACACCCCTCTAATGAAAACCATACCGTTAGTGTAACATTCCGTATTTTCAGGTCATTTTATGACTCAATATTTCTCAGTAATTATTTTTAGTGTTTTACGCGTTCGCTTTTAATTTTTATTGTTAAGTTAAATCGCGTAAACTGAAAATCATCATTCAACGTAAACGGGCACCAAACAAATAAAAGTTTACGTCAAGCAAGTGTTATATAATTATTTGGAGTATAATTATTAACTTTTCATATTTTATTTTTATTGGATACGTAAAGTGTTTACGTTTCGCAATTAAATACATTTAGGCATACCCGGAAGCACCAATACCTATCTATACTCAAACAAATACCCACTATTATTCCCAATACCCAACATTTCATAAATTTTACACTCACTCATAGCCGGCCACACTTAAAACCACAAGTATTAGAATTCTAAGTATGTACAAGATCATGCATATACTCTTCCATGGTTTAAATAAAATACCTAAACTACAAGTACTCCTAAGATATTTTCCATGTAATATCAAGGAACCAATTTGTGTCCTTCCCCCCCCCCCCTAAAATTTCGAAAACCACAAGGACTATAGCACACAAATTAAATCTAAGACTTCTTATCACAACTAGTACTTGTAGCTAGCTTGACCACTTTTCCCTAACTCCCTCTAATAGTATTCTAAGCTCCTAATAGTGTTCTTGACCATCTCTTATTATATAAATAAGTGCCTACTAATCTTTCATGCATACACTCTCATTCACTAGCAAAAACTTAACATATCTCTTTGTTTTCCCTTCCCAACCCACGACACACCCCAAATACCAAGAACAAATCATAACTTTTCTTTCTAGCAAGCATATAAGTGATCTAGGGTGTTATCTAAGGTGTTTAGAAGTATATTGTGTTGGGATTTTAGATTTGATGAGACAAAATAAATAAAAGAATGAAACATAAGGACTAAATCTAGCAGATTGGAATTCTAGAAGCTGGTGGAGAATTTTAGAAGATTTGGTTAAAGATATCAAACGATGAAGATATCCTTAAGAAGATAAAGATAACAAAAGATATTTCTTAATGTTTAAAAGATTTACTTGTTTATATCTTTATGTTAACTTCCTTTGTAAGTCATGATCTCTCTATATAAAGAGATCATATACACATAGTTTTAGATACACAGAAAAACATGTGTGTGTGTATCTCAAGGGAGATGTAGACGTTTATAGTGGTGATGTAGCCTCAAGGTAATCAAGGTTTTCCTTAATCCCTGTTACTGTTAGAGATAGGTAACTGTATTATTCTGATCAAATAATATTGAGGCTTAGTGGAAACGTTTAATGATAAAATCTTGTTCAATAATAATTGTCTTCATTATATTCCACTGCATAATTGTTATCATTGTTATTGTTTATCCTAGATATATGTTCTAAACAAACAGAGCTTAAACGATCTTTAAATTTCACATATTGGAAGCTTGGGTTATATTTCTAGCAAAGGTTTAAACAAGAAAGATTAGTGTTTCTTTCACTAGGGGTTCATTTGGAGTTTTGATTGGTTTTCTTCATCATCTTGCTCTCCTAAGGTCATCTATAACTCTAAGGTTTTCAATACTTCATTTCATGTTCTACATACTTGTTGTCTTGTTTATCACCACCTAGGTTTTGTTTCATGAGTTTACAAATGAAATGGATTTATATACATATACATATACATTCGAAGTCTATGTATTTTCATAGTGAGATAATACTTAAAATGCAAGGAATACACTATTATGAGTATGGTATAACTTATAAAGATCATGGATAAATTTACTTGTTGAAAGTTTAAATACAAAGTTATATATATAGAGATTATCATGAACACATTACTTGGACAAATGATAGACTAGAAGACTTAAAACATATAAGATTTGAAGTATAAAATATGGCAAAGGACTTGTAGTAATACATTTATGCCAAAAAGTTTATAAAAATAAGTTTAAACACTTTTTATTTAAAAACTCAAAACATTCTGTTTGAAATTCAAAAATAAAACATTTATTTTATAATTTATTAAAATACTACATGTCATGAGGATCGTAAGCATATAAAGAACTCAAAAATCCGAATTATAACGAAGAAGTTATGCCATTTGCAAGTTTACGATAATTATATATATATAAAGTATTTTTATAAAATTTCTTTTATAAAAATTCGTTACTGTTCATAACAGAAACTTTTTGGAAAATAATTTATTTAGATAGAACTTTTAATTACGAAGACGTGCTCAAAAGAATCACTAAAAAGGAATTAAAATGAGTAAGTTATGATTTTTCAAGATTACGATAACTAAATATATAAAAATAGTTTTATATAATTTATAAATAGTAAAAAGTTACTGTTCATCAGTAACAAAAATATTATAGATATAATATTTTGATAGATTTTCTTAATACGAAACCGTGGACATAAAGAACGTATTAAACGGAGTTAAAACCTTTACACATAGTACATTGTCAAGAGTAAAAGTTTGTACACCTTGAAATATAAACTACCAGTACTAACTGATTAGTACTGCTAGTGTAAAAGTTAGTACTACCAGTACTAACAAAATACAGGCAGTAAGAGAACTAAATACACTAGCAAGAAGACTTTAAGACAGCCAAAAGAAGATAATGAGTTCAATGTAAGATAAAATACGGTAGAAAGAAAAGTATGGACCTTAATAGCAGAAGTTGTTAAAACTTAAAAAGTTAGAGAAGATATGTAAAATGATATAGAATAAAAGAAGATCTAGAATCTTAAAGATTTGAATTATCTTGTAAGAAGGACTACCTTGTTGTAAAAAAGGAATCCCTAGGATATGGTTAAATAAATAAAATTCATAGAGTTTGCATGCACATAGCTTCAAAGTTTGATAAACCCTATATTTCGACAAAGTACTCTAAATAATTCAACAAAATAAAAGAATCTTTTTGTTATATCATAATCTTTCAAAAGGTTTACACTGTTTCATTATATCTCTTCAAAGTATTAAAGAGTAGATTCCCACATACTCTTTATAAGTATTCACATAAAGTTTTCTATCATTGTTGTTTTGGATTTATCCCAAAGTAACATAATCGTGTTAACACAAGCTAAAGAATAGATCTTGAGATTGGATCAAAAAAAGAAAGTGGTATCAAGAGCTTATGTTCTGAAACTTTGTCTAGAAGAAACAAACAAGGAAGAACACTTTTATTCACACAAAGAGATGGATCTAGAAACTAACTGCCCAAACAATGCTACTGCAAAGATTCCCATATATTCTCAAACAAGGTGAATAATGATGATGTGGAGACTAAGAATAGAGCAATAAGTTCAAGTTCAAGACTTATGCATTATGGATGTCATAAGAATGGCAACTCTTACAAACCAACAGCACGAACATACTAGCAAAATGCGATGGTAATTATACTTTATTATAACCATGTCCATGTTACTACTGAAGTGAAAAGGCCCAAAAGAAGAATGATGTAAAAGGAAAGAAAGTATGTTGCTTGATGTGGCACTTCTCAATGAAACAACAACTGACATTCCCAATCATACAAGGATGCCAAGACTTTGTATTGAAGTCATACAAACGATGATTATGGAGGCAATGATGCCAAAAGGAAGGACTCAAAAGACAATTTCTGAAGCATATGAATGAAGAACTTCAATGCTGCCAAGCACAAGTCACTGAACTCTATTTTACGAGGCTTTCAGAAAATTGGGTTAGAGGCCAAGTAGGCCATCTTGGGTGTAAAAATCACTCAAGAAGAACCACAACTTAAAATAATTGAGAGTCTAGCTGGCAGTTTTTGTCTGTTTTTGGTCATTTAAGCTCGATTTTAGAGGTAAAAGATATGTGTAATTAAGCACTTATCAATGATCTCTACAACAACTTCAAGATTATTAAACTAGAGGTCAAAAGAACTGTAACATCAAGCTCAAACTCAAACTCAAGCTCTCAGAACATGGCCTTTGTGTCATCTCCTAACAGTACCAATGAAGTTAATACCGCCAATGTTCAAGTTAGTACTACTAGTACTGCTAACTCTCCTGTTAGTACTGCTGATACTCCAGATAGTACTGCTAACTTAAGTGATGCCACTGTCTATGCATTTTTGGCAAATCAACCAAACGAGTCTCAACTTGTTCATGAAGACCTTGAACAAATCCATAAAGATGACCTAGAAGAAATGGATTTAAAGTGGCAGTTAGCCTTACTGAGAATGAGAGCAAGAAGGTATTTTTAGAGAACTGGTAAGAAGATCACTATCAATGGGAGTGATACTGCTGGATATGACAAGTCCAAGGTAGAATGTTTCAACTGTCATAAGATGGGACATTTTGCAAGGGAATGCAGAGGTCCTAGGAATCAAGATAATAGGAACAGGAATCAAGACAGCTCAAGAAGGACTGTGAATATGGAAGCAACTTCTTCCAAAGCTATGGTGGCTATTGATGGAGCTGGTTTTGATTGGAGCTTTATGGCAGATGAGAAAGTACCTACCAACATGACTCTTATGGCTTTCTCAGACTCAGAGGTACATAATGACAAAACTTGTACTAACGCATGTCTTAAAAGCTTTGACACTCTTAAAACTCAATATGATAATTTAAGAATAGAGTTTAATACATCTGAGTTTAATCTAGCTCCCTATAAAAGAGGTTTAGCATCTGTAGAAGAACAACTTGTCTTTTATAAGAAAAATGAGGTTATGTTTTGTGACCAAATTGTTGTGCTAAAAAGAGATACCTTATTTAAAGACTCAGAAATCAATGCTCATAAAAGTGAGATAGAGAAGCTTAAGAAAGAAAAAGAGAGCAATCATGTGACACTCCCAAAAATCACAACGCAACGGAATACCACTTGGGGTGCTACTTCATAATACACAGTGCTAGATACAAGAGAACGACCTCTAAATGTGTCGTTTGTAAAACAATCTCGTTGATTTTCTGAAATCAAAATAATAGTTGTCCCATAATAACATCACAATGAAAAGCTTGAAAATGACACAACGAGATTTGATCATTTGTAGAAATCCAATTATGAAATATTGTCAATTTAGACTCCAGAAAAATTAAACCTATACTAAATGTTATATTTTTCCTAGACACTAAATGACAAAAGAAAATTTTATAAAAAAGAAAAATATTTTTTTATTAATTTTTGAATTTTTTATGAATTTATAAAGATTAATAACTAATTAAAACTAAGAAAATAGAAAAAGACAAAAAATAAAAGTTATAAAAATTCTGAAAAAATAAAATTAAATAAAGAAAAAGTTAACAATTCTAAAAATATAAAAATGCCCAAAAGTTACTGTTTAAAATTAAAGTAATTAAACTAATTAAAATCTAAACCTAATTTAATTAATTAAATTAAATAAATCTAACAGAAGTTAACTATAGGGACTAACAGTGAAAGGACTGCAAGGACTAACGAAGCTAAGGCATACTAACAAGGGGAACTAACATTGTTAACTATAAAAGAGAAATTTACACTAATGGTCCCTGAGCACTAACCCGATTACAAAAAGGGTCCAAAGTGCTTATTATCAAAAAGCTATAAAAGCAAACTTGTTAAAGGGCTTAAGGGGAACAATTTTCATAATAAGCACTTAGTCTCAATCTCACTAAATAAGCCAGAAATTTAAGCTTTTGGGGCTGCAGAAGCTTATTAAGCTTATGAGCTTATTTTTCTTGGCTTTTGGGATTTTAAGGCTACAAAATAAGCTAAAATCTATGGGAAACAGTTAATAAGGCTAAGGGGAGTCCTAAATAAGCTAAGGTTTCTAGAATAAGCCCTAAAATAAGCTGGAAATGAGATAAGCTAGGTTAACAGTTTTAAAAGAAAACAGAAAAAGGGGAACTTTAAGGCCTAAATAAGCTAAGCTAAAGGGTGAGTTAAGCTAAGAAAACTTGGGGATTTAAAGAGCAACTACTAAGCTATAAATAAAAGCTAAAATATCTAGGAGCTTAATACAAAATAAGCTAAATAAGGGAGGCTGAATATGGGTATCTAGCACCAGGACAAAAGAGCAGTGTACAAGGGCCCCCTAAATTAAGCGATGCAATAAGCTCTTATGAGCTTTTTAGTCAAAACCAAGCACAAACAGATTAACAATGGAGGCAAATGAGCTTATTTTCAAAGTTTGGTTTATAAATGAGGACTTAAACCTGCTGATATTAGGTGTTGAAATTGGCATTTTTCAAAGAAATGGTATATTAAACACTTAACATTACTTGGTCATTTGGTTATGACAGAGCAAGAGGGCTTTCTTTTTGGCTTTTTGTAACTCCAACAACACAAGAAATGAGGTGCTTAAGCTGTTTCAACAGCTTAAGCCCTTAAGGTCACTTTGGCTTTCTAAAATTTTGACAGAAAGACAAAGGACCTTAAAAACTTGTTTTTAAAACTAAAACCTTTGATTAATTTGACTTAATAAACTCCACACACCAGCCAAGTTGGCGTGAGGTTATGACCCATTACAACCCCCATATGCCCATTTAAGTCTAAAAACAAAACACCCCCATTATATTATATAAAAAGGTTGTTTACCATGTTTGTTAGGTAAATGCACTGAGAGAAACAATCATAGTGAAGTTTTAATAACTTTTAACACATTTTATAAATAATTTAAATAAATAAACTAAACTTACATTATACTAGAAATTTCGAACAATAGTAATTTTAACTAAAACTCATAACTTTTTATATTAAATACAGAAATATTACAACAAAAACTCTTGAACAAACAGATACAATATTTTAAAGCAAACTTTAATAAAATTAAACTAAGAAAGTAAAAACGGGGATATGTTTTTTCGGCTTGTCTTCTATATTTTTCTTCTTATAGAAGTCCAAACTCTTCCTCATGACTTGGGTTGTTTTGCTTGTGTGTGTAAAAACAATACTTCCCAAGCAATCCTAGCCTTCCATTGGCCTTACAACATTCTCAGCCATCGATGGGGGTGCGGGTTTTTGTAAATTGTCAACAGGGAAGGGTTATAGGGGTAATGGGGAGGTGGGAAATGGTTAGAGGTAGGCTGGGAAGTGTACTAGGGGTGGTGGGACGAGCTAGAAACCATGGGAGAGGCGGTTTGGGTTTTGGCGGTAAACGGGTTGAGGTACAGTTATGGGTGTAACGGTTTAAAGAGAAGTATGGGGAAGAGGCAAAACTAGCCCTTCAACTTTCATCCCTTTTTCATTTCATTTTTAAGCCGAGTTTTAGTTATAAAAGAGTTTCAAGTATTACACATTTGGTCCTTGGCTTTTATTAAAACAAAGATATAAAAGGGTTTTGGAAATGGCAGATTCAGCCCTTGGCTTTTTAAAGGGAATACAAGTTTGGAAAATTGCAATTTCAGTCCCTCTTTTAGTTTAAACCATTTTTCTTTTATAAAACCTATTTTTAAAAATGACAATTCTAGTCCCTAAGGTTTATAAAAATTGTTTCTGGGCCAGTAATGGGCTTGGGTATGTTATTGGGCTTTTTAAGGCCCAATAAGGTTCAGGTGGGTTTTGTGTGTACAATGGCTGAGATTGGCTGTAACTGGGCTAGGATTGGGCCTTCAAAGTCTTCACAGTCTTTGTCAAATGCACACAAATGGGCTGTTGTAATTGATTGAGGGCCCATTTGGTCTTCACAGTCTTCATAATTATACTATTGGGCTTTCCCGGCCCATCAGATGGGTTAAGATTGCATCCAATAGTATTCTTCAGTTCCGGCTCCGGTTTGACTGCTGATTCTTCTGTATTGACTCTGACTTTGGCATTTTTGGACTTTGGCCTTGATTTTGCACAGTCTTTTCCATTCCATGCTCAGTTTTGTCATTTTGGCTTGGTTTTCTGTCTTTTTGTTGATATCCATTTCCTGCACAATACAAATGCAAAACAAACATATATTTGGCAGTTTTTGTCTGTTTTTGGTCATTTAAGCTCGTTTTATTAGGTATAAAATGTGTGTAGTTAAGCACATATTAAGGGGCTTTCGTTTGGGTAGAATCAACAATCAATGATAAATTAAGCAATCGATATAAACAAACCAAACATTATATTATCATAATCATGGCTAATACCCAAAGGTATTAGCCCTTAACCATTGTAATGTATACAAGCATAATAATGAACAACCAAGGTAACCTAACTGAGTTAAACGAATGATACCAAAAATTGAACGATTATTAAGAGTATGAGAATTACAAGGTGTTTCCTATGGAATTAAGCGCGTTGTGATACCTTCTTTGCTCTTCTTGTCTTCTGAAAATCGACTTTTGTGGTAATGGTATTGTAAATATGATCAAACACACCTAAAACTCATTTTTAGGTCTTCTATCTATAGTGTCTATAATTTCTTTGATACGCCATATTGGTCGAGGTCAATATGGCGTATTGGGAGTTTTCTTGGAGTAGGGACCACGTTTAATATCTTCCAGAATCATCAATTACTCAATATAGGATACAGTGTATATTGGTCTTCTGGATACGACGTATAACTCTTTAATTCTTCATGGTTTCTTGTGAAGTGCAAGCATAGATACGTTGTATCTTCCTTGATGGATACGGCGTATAGAATGTCAGAACAATATTCTTCAAATTTCTTCGTTTAAGCTCCAGAATGCGTGCCTTTTAGCTAATCTTCATAAAGTACTCCATAAATACTGCAAATCTCAAATTGAAGCAATTTAATACCAATTCTTGCAATAATTATACAAAATGGGTAATTTACATAGGATAAATGATGCTATAAAAGTGACGTTATTTGATGTCATCACCTGCGTCGAAAACTTTTTACCCTTTTCCTTTTGGCCGGCTGCTACCCACGAACTGAATGGATTAGAATGAATGATTTCATTCTATATTTATAATAAAATATAAGTTTGAGTCTTGTACGACTTCAGCCCCTCGTCTTCATGATGTTTTATATTTGATTAATGAAACTGTGTAACTTTTGCACAATATTAGTCCCTGTGATGAGTCATCCTTACGGCGTAACTGCATAGCCCGAGTTACGCCGTAACTCTTCTGATGCGACATTCCATCATTTAGTATTAATATTGATTACGACGTAATTACTGTGAGACAGTTATACCGTAACCCTTAGTCAGCATAAATATCATCTTTAATGATTAATTATGGCGTAACTCCTGCGGGCCAGTTACGCCGTAATCCTTTTAAACTTGATATTCTTCGATCTCTTTTATCAATAAAAATATAGTACCCCTACTAAATAATATAGTAGTGGTACTATTCTTCATTTGGCTCATAAGTTGCATCCTAGAGAAATATAGTAGCCTTCATAAGATTTTAGTACATCTACTAAATAAATTAGTAATGGTACTAATTTTGGCCACTTGTCGTACACTTTTGTTCCAATGCCTTTAATTACCTGAATTTGAAATATAAAAGAATTAAGCACCAAATTCATATAAAAATGACATAATGCAAGGCAATAAACACGAGAATTTGATATATATAAGTATTAACTATTTGATGTTATCAAATATCTATCCACTTGACTTTTACTTGCCCTCAAGTAGACTTTTTTAAATAATTCTCTAAAAGATATCTCTCAAGTTATTCAGGAAGATATGAATTTAAAAATTACCCATGCTAGAAAAATCTAAACCGAGCACCTCACGAAAGAAAAAATGAATCACACTCATACTCTCACTAATCTACGTGTAACATTTTTAGTGATCACTCAACTGCTCAGTCATGGCGAGTATTCTATCATAAGCTTGGCATGGATACTAATCTCCACCACTAGAGTCTAGATGCAACTGTTTAAAAAGGAAAATAGGTTTACACAACACAAAGGCTTACGGGGCGAATCATCCTTTTAATGCAATCTTAAGTAGGGGTAAATAGAAAAAACCAAAAAAAACCAAAAACCAAAATAACCGAACCGAAATAACTGACCGAAACTTGTTGGGCCAATTCAGTGCCTAATGATCTTTCACTTAGGATTTAAATACAAGATATCCTAAGTGTTAATAACCTTTAACATTTCAAGGTCACTTAGTGAATAGTCACTCAGTGAGTTACCTCTAGGATGCTCAACCTCAGTCTATGAGAAAGTATCTAGCATTCAGTAAGGCGGTACTCGGTGAATGAAGCCTGAGCTAAAGAAGAAGGTGATGGGTTCAGTGAGTTGTAACAATAGACTCACTGAACCCCATACGATCTCCAACAACTAGAAGACCCTGAAGACGAAAGACTGAAGAATAGGCGGGATAGTTTGAAACAAGATAAGTCTATGCTCTTATATGCCTGAAGTCAAACTATCCTGAATAGGGTATGAAGACAAGGTTAGTGTTAGTACCTTAGAAAGTGTGTTTGTCCCATACTTAGAATAAAATTGTAATAGAGATAAAGGTGTACAATATGTACTAACCTATCAGCATTGGGACAAGCACTTATCACCCATGTGGGTATGACCCTACCTATGTAGTACAAATAGCAAACGTCTTGTAAAAGAGTAGGTTAAGTTTGTGCATTCAAAGTCGTAACTTTCACAAACACCTACTCCTCCAAATTTACTTAGTCCTTGAGTGAGCTCAGTTGGTTAGCATAGTAGTTAACTTTGCATAACACTTTAGGTTTATGCAAAGTTATTAGTGAGGAGATCACACACACACATTGTCATTCAATCCCCATTGTATATCCGCATACAATAGGGTAAAATTCTTAATAAAAAGAGTTAAACGTTAAAAAGTTATTTTTGTGTCTTTAACTTATTGTTTATCTTTACTTACACAAAACCTTTTCAAAGAATAAATACACTACTTTATTTATAAGCCATGAGTTAGTAAATGATAACTTTGTAGTTATTGTTTACTAACTAAGGGGAACAACAAGTGGTATCAGAGCAAAAGGTTTATAAAACTTTTAACACTTAAATCTGCTCAAAGTTTTTAAAACCTAGATCCTAAAATGGCTACTAAAAGTATTGTACCCTAGCTAGTTGACAAAAAAGGAGGTAGCTATGATGCTATTGCTCCTAAACTGAAGCCGGGAAAATTCAATAATTGAAAAAAATGTATGCTTTGCTACTTAGTAGGAATGGAACCCTACTACTTAAAATGTATTAAGGATGGTCCATTTCAGCCAAAAACTACTGAAGTTGCTATAAAGCCTGAGAGTCAATGGACCCAGATGAGAGGAGGGTGGTCGTTCAAGACCAACGCCTTAAAAGCATCATTATGTCATGTCTACCAGATGACATAATGGAGTCATTCATTAGCTGTGAAACAACTAAAGTTACATGGACTGACTTGGTTTACAGCTTTGAAGGTCCCTCAGATACCAAAGAAAATAGGATTATGGATCTGAAACTTGAGTATCAAACTTTTAGGACTAAACCCACTAAAAGTCTCTCACAGACCTACACCCATTATAAGACCTTGCTCAATGAGCTAGCCAATGATGGTGTTAACCTCTCTAAACATGAAATCAATGTTGGTTTCGTGAACAGTCTCCTTGTGAAGTGGTTAACCTTCTTCCATGGACTGAGGAATGCCAATCATACTCAGACACTTGGCCTTGCAGAAATCTATGAAAGGTTTGTCTATGAGGACAACCTAATCCAAAGAAGCCATCCTGACACCAAAAAGTCCCTCATCACCACTCCCTAAAGTACTGCTATTTTTACTGCCTTCTTTTCTAATAATGTTATACAGGATTTCCAAGAAATTCTAATGATGAGGTAGATGAGAGATCCAGTAAGGATTATCTCAGAGACTTAGACATTGAGTTTCATAAGAGAGCCCTTTTGGCAAATTCAAAACGTTTTATAAGAAGAAGAAATAATTTCTCAAGTCGAAAAGCAAATGAAAATATTGAATGTTTCAAATGTGGTAAAAAGGCAATTTTGCTAAAGACTGTCTTTCTAAAACATATGAACCTTCTTACAAATCACCAGTGACTGGTTATTCATCAGTGTTAAAAGATTTTCAACCCAAGTTTACTCCAAAACTTATTCAGTCTTCTCAGTTCTCAAGTAGTCAGGCTGAACCCAAAATTCAGAAAGACTACAAGGCTGAGTATAAGAAAATGAAAGCTAAACTTTCACTCCTTGAGGCCAGTCCTTCTACTTCTCAGAACCCAAAGACCTTTCAACCAAAGAACAAATGTCTAGTTACTGAAACCTTTGATTGAGATGAGGAAGAGGTTTCAGATAATGAAGAAGTAACTGAGGTCAAGGTACTGATGGCTCTAGCTGATGATGAGCTCTTTGTAGGAAAGAATCATGCTCGTAATGGTGAATGGATTGACATCACCATGAGAAATGTAAATATTCTTCTCTCTATGGATGAGGATGCCGACTGGCAACATTACCTCAAATATATCAATATTGATCTTAAGTTTGTTGAAGAGCAAAGATTAAAATTACTGTCAAAATACAACAAAAATTGTTTTTGAATTAAACAAGTGTAGAGATGAACTATTAATCTTAAAACAAGCTAAGCTTGATGCTGTCACTTTTCAAATTCAAAACACTGAACTGTAGCAATCCGTATTTTCAAGTCATTTACGTCAATAACCTCTCAACTATTTATTTTGAGCATTTACGCGTTTACTTTTAATTTCAACCATTAAATTAAATCGCGTAAACTAAAAATCAACAATCAACGTAAACCGACATTTAATAAATAAAAGTTTACGTCAAATAATTGTTATATAATTTTTACGAATATAATTTATAACTTTTCATATTTTATTTTTATTTACGTAAAACGCTTACGTACATGCATGCATGCAAATAAACCTATACTACCTTAATCAAACAAATATGTACATACATGTATAAAATCTTTACACAAAGTGTCATTGTCTCTTGCCTTGCCTTTCTTTTTGCCGCCAATCTTATAGCCAAAAGGAGTTGGCCCAACATTTTGATATTACATGGAATCCCTATATTCCTATTTTTGTGATAAACTCCATCTTATGTATTCATGTGAGGTTTATCATCTCAAGACTTCTCCTTTTTCTCCCATGGCCCATGCTAATCGGCTAGCACCCCAAAAACCAACAAACAATACCTAAATTGCTCACATAGATGGAAAGACAAGATATGCTTTACCTTGATTAGTTTTTATAACCATGAACCATTCACTAGTAACTCATTCTTCACAAAAATTCAAAACACACTATTTTCTTTCTTTTGGAAGCTCACGGCAGTAGAACCACAAAAAAAAGAGTTCAAGCTTTGGTAAAATTTCCTAACTATACCTTAAGGGTTCATTATAAGCAAAGGGTTCTAGTTTGGTTGATTTTGGTTAAACATCTTGCTAAATCTCATCATCATCCTCCCTAAGGATTATATCTTTTTTTTCTCATACTTTCATTGTATATTTTCTTGTCATGAACACTTTTATTTACATGTTATATCACCAATTAGTTTATTTTTATAAAAAGTTTACAAGGAAGTCAATAACAATATTTAAACATATACATATTTACAAGTGATGTAAAAAGAGTTATATACAAGATGGAACATTTAAAAATATTTATTTTGGTATATTTCAAGTGCTAGTTAATTTATTAATATTGTTGTTAAATTAATTGTACATAAATTAATTTATATAGTTTTACAAATTATTTATGTTCTTGGCATTATTATTTATGTATTTGAGATGAGATGGATGAGATTAGGTTAGTGGATGTTGTTGTTGGTGGAGGAGTTGAAAGTGTTGTAATTAGAGGATTTGTTGTGTTAAAATAGAGTAAAAATCATAAGTTTAAAATTTATATAATTACTTACTTTTACAACCGACTTTTACTGTTTTGACGCGGACTTCAAGACAAGTTAAAACTTTAGAAATATGTTAGTACATCTTAATACGATTCCGTGCATATAAAGAACGCGAAAAACAGACTTAAAATGAAAAAGATATGAATTTTTAAAGTTACCGACAACTATATATAATTTGACAGCTTTCAAGAAAAATATGTAATCTGATCAGATTTTGTTTTGAGTTTTTGAGGTCTTTCGGGTCTGAACCGGCTTAAGTATAAAACTAGAAAGTTGCTCGGAATGATATTTTGATAAAAGAATGCGAGTTTAGAAGCCTAAAAATGTATTAAAAGTGAGATAATCTTCATTAAAACTAGACAACTTTTTATATAAAATTTATGCACACTTTATAAAAACGTAAAAGCTGATGGGATTTTAATTTGGTGTTTTCGAGTGTTTTCGGGTCCGTTTAGACTATAAAAACCTTAAAAAATAATAGTGTAACATTTATATAATATTAGTACGCGTTTTGAAACTTTATAAATATTATTATACGAATTAATTAGACTATATATATTTTGTTACTTTAGAAATAATAAATATAGTAGATCAAGCGTAATTGGCTATAATTAATTTACGGACTAATAGAACATTTTACAAGTATACACTTAGACATTAAATGGCAAACTTAACATAAAATTGTTTTAACTTATAAACTAAAATCAAAACTAATAGATGATGATATAACTTTATAAAATACATTGTTTTATTTATTTCGAGTACATTAATCTTATCCGACCTATAATTAATTAGGTTGCATACCGGCTCATTGTGACGCCTTTCATTGTTGATTTATTTGAGAATCAATTTCATTACTTGAGGTGAGTTTATAGCCCCACTTTATTTGATTTACAATATTTTACAAATCTTGGGGTGAGATACATGTCTTGTTTTATATCTGGACGCAAGTACATTTTTAAACAAATTACAAGTTTGCCTAAGTAGCGATAACCCATTATGCCCAATATCATGAACTATTAATTACTTTGTGTAAGGGCGTGTGTTATAAATAGATCTATTTGGGACTGACATCCCCGTTCGGGTAAGTCGCGCTTACTAGTTTCGAAGGACCGAACTAACGGACGTATACCATATCGGATTTTAGATGTTGTGGGTTGAACATCTACACGGGCACATTATTTGCATGAATTTGCACACATACGAGTTGTACCTTCAGTGTCATGGGCTTAGTGCAGTCGTAATTACATTTTGTGATATTGTACGTGTTACATTATTACACACACAGAAATCTTGTGGTCCCACATTTATACTTACATAAACCTATAAACTCACAAACTTTATGTTGACACTTTTAAGCATGTATTTCTCAGGTGAATAAGATGCTTGATGTAACTGATGTGCATTGGAGTCTAAATTTTAGAAGATTACATTCATGGATTTCTTCATGCATTCAAACTATCAAATCTTGTTGTATTATTTCCAGTCGTTCATTTTGAAGCAACTTTGGGACAAATGTTATAACTATTTAAATTTCAATTAAATCAACAAGATTATTTTTCAAACGACTCATTTAGAGGTCATTCTCTTGTATCTTGAGCTATTGTAATTATGAAGTAACACCCCCGGACATATTTCCGCTGCGACCCTTTTTAGGGGTGTTACGGATTGGTATCTAGAGCCAAGGTTATAGAGAATTAGGTTGCATATTTTACCTAGACTATAATCGTTTTCATAAATATTGCATCACATAAAAACTTTTTATGTGCATACACTACTTGCTTACACTATGTGCTTACATGATTTATATACGTGCTTACCCTCTCTTATGTATATTTTTACATTTGCCTTATATACTATACTTATATAAAACCCTTGATTATCACATCACTATGACCATACCTCGTCCCACACCTTTTCCTGCTATTACACCACGTGCCGGAGTATTTACTCCGTTTGTCATCATATCCGATTCTGACGGTGAGATTACTACCTTACCCGTTAGACCCGCACCACCATCACCAGATCACACACCAGCTTTGTATGGCTACCCACTAGATTCTGGTGATGACTCATCAGACGAGGATCTGAGTGAGACTGCTGAATCACTCCACACCCAGACCGCTTTGACATCAGTTGTTCATCCACCACCTACCCAATCCTTATCTACTAGCCCTGTCCTTGCCAATTAACCGGGAAAGGAGATCCCGATGCCACTAGGCAACAAAGCAGCCATGAACCGATGGAGAGTTGCACCATCATCCACCTGGTATCCATTACTTTCATCAGGGTTACCATCCTCATCTCATAAGAGATCCAGACCACTCTCACCATCACTACCACCATCAAAACCACCACCACCAGGGCATATTGAGTCAGTCAGGGATAACATAGAGGCTAGCATCCGGAATCTTGAGAGGCACCTTGGCCTATAGAAAGATAGATTAGTCATTGTAGCTCATTTTATATTGTATCCTACTAAACTTGAGTAGTACTCGGTTGGAAGCGTTAATGAGAAACTTGTACTCTTTTATTCATGTAAAACGATGTATTAAGTATTAACCTATGTTGTTGGTTACGATTATGCTATTTATGATGTTGACTTATTTATGCCATGGTTGCTTTTATCTTATACCTTTGCACGTCGTGGCCTCACTTTACATATATATTGTGATCATTGTGTGTCGTGATTTTACCTTGGATGAAATCTCATTATATATTATATTCCTTTCGATCTTAAGAAAACGATGACAACTACGAATAAAGAGATGAGTTTTGCAGAAATCAAGAAGATTGTAGCCCAACGAGTGGCTGATGCTATCGAGACTATTGCTATCTACAAGGCAAAGACCCGCGTGGCCTGTGACTTAATGAACCGGGTCGAACATCAAGAAGGCAAGGTAGCAAAGAATGCTAGCAACAAAAGGAAGTGGGAAGGTGACCAC
>BQNB010140791.1:0-14290 GCA_026074375.1 Tanacetum coccineum | reverse complement strand
AATTACTTCCTAATCTCTGAGACATCATATTATTCCAGTTTCTTTAATTGCCTCTAGGAATATGAATGTTTTGCCTATTTTGCTCATCATGATTGACAATTTTCCTAGTATTCTTTTCTTGCTATTTAGGTTTGACAAACTCTATCTTAGCAAAATTAGGCTTAAATGTTTTCTTTTCAATCTTAGCCTTAGGCACATCATCTTCCTCATTATCAGACATCCAATCCTCAATAATTAGAGCACCATTATTCTTCTTAACTACTTTAGGCTTTGCTTTACTAGCCTTAGCTTCACTAGCCTTAGCTTTATTGTTCTCAGCTACAGGCTTAATAACAATAGGCTCACTTGTAAACTCTTCTAAACTAGAGAATGACAAATTAGGTTTTGGAGGCATAAAGTTTCTTGTATAGGGAGGTGGAATAACATTACACCCTAAATCTGTTTTGCACTTATCAACTATCTGACAGTCTATTAGATCGCTTAAGTTTTTAGATGAATTCTTAAAATTTTCTACTATTAGTTGAATTTTATCTTTTTGTTTTTAAGCTATTTCCAACATCCTTCTAAGCTCTGTAATGGCTACTTCTCTTAAATGAATCTCACATTTTAAGACCTTGATATCTTCCTCATAAACAAAACTTAGATGTCCTTAAGTCTTTTAACAGTTGTTCATTTTGTTCTTTAAGAATTTTAACATTTTCCAAACAAGATGATGAACAATTTAAATCAGTAGATACCTCAGAGTTAGAACTTGTAGAAGAGTAAGCCATGAGTGCAAAGTTAGTTGGACCTTCTTCTGCTTGATCCCTCCAATCATAGCTAGAACCATCACAAGACACCAAAGCATTAGAAGTAGTTGTCTCCACTGGCACAACCCTTCTTGTGTTCTTCCTATTTTTGTTTTCTTGGTTCCTTGGAGCCCTACACTTCCTTACATAGTGTCCCCTTTTGTGGCAGTTGTAACACTCCACCTTGGACTTATCAAACCCAATGGTCTCAGTAGCATTCACAGAAAACTTCCTTTCAGTGTTCTTTAATAATCTCCTTGCCCTCATTGTTAGCATAGCCATTTGCCACCTTAAATCCATCTCTTCTAAACCATCAGGATGAATTTGTTACAAGTCCTCATTGTTAAGTTGTGGACTGTTTGGTTGACTTGCAAAGAAAGCACAGATGACAGCATCACTCAAGTTGTCAATTGTTATTGAATTAACAGCAGTAGCTTGAGTGCTAGCAGTTGTAGCACCATAAGCAGTATTAACTGCTTCATCTGTACTGCTGTTTGCCAACATAAAGGCTACTTTTTGCGTGTTTGTGCTTGAGCTTGGTATCCCTTTGACCTCTGGTTCATAGATCTTTAGGTTATTGTAAAGATCATCCATGCTTAATGTATCTATCTTAGGCTTGTTCCTCCACACAATGGTATGTGTGTTCCACTCCGGTGACAGACTTCTTAAGAACTTCTAATTCACATCTTCTTGTGAGATACTTTCACCATGAATCTCCATCTGACTGATAAGCTTTTGAAGCCTATCAAAGGTTTGATCTAACACCTCTGAGCTAGATGCAGTAAAATTTTCATACTATTGCTTCAGAAGATTCCTCTGAGTCTTTTTAGTAGCAGCATTCCATCCAAACCTCTTCTCAACAGCCTGCAGCAATGACTTGGCATCTTTGATGGAGTTAAACTTCAATTGATGTTCATTAGGGATGCCCATCAATAAAGTGTTTCTTGCCTTCAACTCTAATATTCTTTGTGTCTTTTTTCAGCAGTTGTAGGAGCAATTATAGTCTCAACACCTTCAACAACTTTTGTTATTGGAGGTGCATTACCATTCTCTATGACTTCCCATAGAGAATAATCAATCATTTGGATGTACTATTCCATCTGCATCCTCTAAAGCTCATGCTCACCTGGTTTGAGCATAGGCACTTTTGATGCAGCCACCATATGTGCTGAGTCTTGATCCATGTATTTTTAGCAAAGTTTCTTAAAGCAACAAGCTCTAATACCACTTGTTAGATCCCAGTTAACTTCTAATGATCGAATTCCTTAAGCTTGTATAAGGATTAGTTATGCTAGATAAATCTAACACAACTTAGTTAAGAAACTTTGTTTGATAATACTAAAGATTATGCGGAATCTAATCTTTAATATAAGAAGAATTCTTCAATGAAACAATAACATAAAACAATATAATTCAACAATAAAAGCTCCAATATTATTATTACAAATAATACGAATACTCTCCTAGTATTAGGGTTACAAAACCTTGAAGCTATGAACTATACTTATCAAATCGTTAAACACACCTATTACACATTGCCCTAGGACCTCTTTTTATACACCAAGGAGTCCTAGTTGATTTACAATATATTCCTAAAACTTAAAATATTCTCTATGATCTATTCTATAAATAACCCATACTTATCACGTAAGTAATCTTGATCTCCAATCAATCTTTATCCTTTCTCTGACAGTAGAAACTCTTTCAGCAGTCTTAATCTTTGAGCAGTTGTAACTTTTGTACTAGCAGCATTAACTTAGTACCAGCAGTAGTAACTTATACACCAACAACATTAACTTAGCAGTAGTAACTTCAAGATCATCATAAAGTCTTTTAATCCCAACAGAGAGGGAAAGATGTGTATGTTTTCTAGAGAGAGAAACACATACATTTTATGACGCAAAATGTTTCCTCGCCCCTCCATGGAAGTATGGAGGGGAATATATAGCCCGAGATACGCTTAACTATCTTATCTTGACATATTTATTCCATGCATCTCCGACAAATAGTAAACTAGTGTAATTCCGTATAAGTCTTCATATTTTAAGGCTAACAATCTTCCTTTTTATGAAAAAACTCATAGGAAGAGAAATACCTCCTCCCCTACATCACACCAGTACTTAACCATTTAGGCCTCACTCATCCCCAGTTTTATTATTTTACATTATTTCAAACAAACTAAATTAATTTCATTCAAATAAAAATTACAAAATACAATACGAACAAATATACGAAAAAAATTACGAAATAAAATACGACATAAAAAAACTAAAACATAATTCGAACTGTTATGATTAAAAAAGTGGTGTCATTAGGGGAATTAGATTAGATTATTGTTAGTTCAAAACACAAGGACTAGTTGCGTAATTATGCAATAGTTGTCTTGTGTTGGTACTATAAATACATCTCTAATCAACATTAGAGGGGTGAAGCTCCACTTTGTAATTTCCCATTCTTTTATTCATCTAATTAATAAAACCTTTAAAGTTGTGAAAATTTTCTCTCTAAATGGCTTATTCATACTTTGAGCTTCCCCGACCTCCCGAGATCGTGAATCGAGATTGATCACAAGTGGTATCAGAGTTGCAAAGGCGATTCGTGATGTTTTTCAGCTTATTCGGTTTAGCTTATTCATTATTTTTAGCTTATTCAGAGTTGTTCAGCAGCTTATTGTGTTTTCTGCTTATTTTGGTTGATATGTTTGTATCATGAGCTATTTGTAATTTCAGCTTATTTTATGTGCTAATCTGCTTATTTAGTGCTTAATTGTAAACAATCTCGGTTGTGTTTTATGCAATCGAGATTGACAACTTATGGTTTTATCGTATGTTTGTCACAATTAAGTACTATTTTCGAGTTCTTAATTTGTTGGAATAATAAGCTTACTAAATTGTCGATTGTACAAATTCGATGTATCATTTTCGGAGGACAATTTCGATGGTCAACTTCGATGTTGACTTTTGGTCAACAAGCCAAACTCGATGGTTATAACTGCTACTATTCTTATACCGAAAATGACTCAAACAACATTGTAGAACCGTAGAGGGGGTGAATACGGTTTTCTTGACTTCTTTGAAGTTTACAAAACTTCAAGTCTCGAAAGAACCGAGTGGTGTGATGATCTACTTAGCAAAGAAACAATAAGAAGATGGAGATAGAGAGAGAAAGAAAGAGACCATGATATATACTGGTTCGGAAACGAGGGTTTAGTCCTTTCGTACATCTAGTTGCGAATCTACGACACCTATACTATTCCTAGTATAATCCTTATGGTGGACTATAAATTGTATTACAATTTAACTCCACCGGCTTTCAACAACGACCGATGCTCACACAGAAGAGTTACTACCTATGGTATTCCGCCCTCGGAATCCACCCCTAAGAACCCGTTATTCGACATAACCTCTAGGATCATTTAGATCAACTAGGACCCCTAAGAACTTCCCCTTGGAAGCTTACCAAACCCCAACTAGATCCCCAATGATCTAGGCTTGATCACTAAGATACACGACTTCTCTTACAACCAAATTAAATATAAAAGTTGTGTGACAACCAGTAATTTTTCAAAATAATATATTTTTACCTTTTTACCCTTGATTTTTAACTTTTACTTTTCGTGATCAATTAACCGTGAAACCGAGAAGTTATCCCGCGCATAACTGAAAAACCGTTATTGGACGCGTTCCAACTTATTAAATTGCATAGACATTGTAGTCAGTCGGGTTTTTACTTTGTGTAAGCACGTTTAATTTATTTTAATTTTTCGTTACCAAAACAATTACGATTTTGGTTTTACGGAAATCCATCGTTTTACCTAGCTTTTGTGTTGAATGGAAACTAAATCAAGTCTAGTATCTTCCCAACATGTAAAAAATTCAAAATCCCCCCCCCCCACCCTTTTGTCCTTGGTCGTCCGCCCCTACCACAATAACATCCCTAAAAAATTTGCTAGTTTGTTCCCCCATAGTACACAAGATATTTCTTCACCTAGGATTCCATTTGGTGTGTGTGCAGAAGTTGTCTAGATACATCAATTTCATTCACATTCTCACAACATTTTATCTCATTAGAAAACACACACTAGCAAATTCTCTCCTCTCCTTCTTTCTCTTGTGGTAGCCGTGGCTAAACAAACACCCGTATAAGGTTTTGTTGTCTTCTATTTTCTTAAATATCAAGCATACAAGATCATATTTCAAGAGTTTCTAAGGTGTGTAGAAGATTGGGTTCATTTATTTTCAAGAGTTCTCGCAAGATCATTGTTATGGTTTCATTTTTATATTTGGGGATTTCAAGTTTTTCAAGCATCTTTGTCAAGTTTGTGTCTTTCTATCTGATCTGTATCGATTGTAGGTAAACTTTTGAACCCGACTTCCTTTTCTTGTTATTTCATGTACGAGGGTATGGTTACCCAAGTGTTTGTGTCGTTTTTATGAAAACTAATGAAATGGTTTTATGAAATATTAAAAAAAGTTAAAACTTTATATTTAAATAGCATGTTTTGATATACTAGTTAGGTTAGAATGATCTTAGAAGTGTGGCGATGGGATTGAGAGAATATTAGAAGTGGTTTTATTGTTGGAAAGTAGTCGTGAATGGAGATAGGCTAGACTAGGCACTATGAGAAGTTGTGCTTTGGTTTTGAAGTATTTGCGGATTAATGAGTTGTTGTCCGAACTTTGCGTGTAGGTTTTAGGCGAAAGTGTTTTGAACAATAAAGGAAGCAACTTTAAGATAGCTCGTTTTGAGTAGATATTTTTTCATATAAAGAACATCAAAACCGGCCTTGTAACGAAGGAGTTACGGCCTCATGAAATTGGAAACATCTTCGTCAAAAGCTGTCATTTTGACTTTCTGCGCAGAAACTAAATCGGGCAAATTGACCCCTTTCGAATCCGTTTTAGCTTTCATGTAAAACAAGAAAGTTGTCCGATATGATGTTTTGCAAAAGGCAACGTGAGATTTTTAAGCTTAAAAGTGCAAGCCGAGAGAGATAATCTGAGTCAAAGATAGGCAAAGTTTTTCTAGAAAAAGTCAAAGGTATGATGCTGTTTGGAAACTAAAAATGGGATTTTAGGCGTTTTCGAGTCCGTTTGAGCCGTAAAAACCTTAGCAAAAGCTATTGTATCTTCCTTAAATAGTTAGGACGCTTTAAAAACTTTCTGAAATCTATATTTCGAAAACGTTGGACTTTCTAAAAATAGAAAGTTTTTAAATAGATACATTAATGGATTAAAAATAAGAAGTAGGCGTTTAGGTCTTGCTTAGTGCGTTCGTTGTAGGATGGACTTACCAAATATTAAAGAACGGTATTAGCGTCCTATATTTCCAAACTTTTCCTAAAATAGTAACTTACTAAAAGTAGGAAGTTTCCGAAAATAGTAAGTTTTCATCGAAATGTCGTAATTTAAGCTAAGAATATATTTTCTTCGTAAAGTCACATTTTTACTAACAGAACTAAGACACACGGGGATTCCATAGCTCTATAAATGATTTTTGTCGTTATATATATATATATATATATATATATATATATATATATATATATATATATATATATATATATATATATATATATTCCCCTCCTAAGGCGCGTCATTTGCTTAGGTCGCCGTTAGGACTTCTCGATTTTTGTGCTTCATCCATTGATTATTTTCGGGCTCATCGTTACTTAAGGTGAGTCTCATAGCCCCTATTTTACTTATTTTGAACTATTTTAGGAGAGAATACATGCTCGTTTACAAACTCGTTTACTTACTCGTTTACATGATTGATTTCAAACTCGTTTTACTTATGGATACAAGTACGTTAAGATTTTATGAATACGTTGTTTGCTTTTCTATGGATACAAGTGCTTTAAACTTTTACATATTGCCTAAGTTTCACTTTTTTCCATGTAGTACACACTATCATGAACCGTTAATTACTTCGTGTAAGCACGAATGTTGTGAATAGATCTATTGGGGTTGACACCCCCACCCTGAGAATTCTGGATGAGTACATTAGCCAGTGGGTGCATTTCATTTGAGGTAGTACTTGGGTGTTTTGGAAAAACATCAGAATCGAGACGAGTCTCTAGGACTAGGATACACAACATGTTAAGGCTTCGGTGTCATGAGCTTAGGACAATATCGTAAACACTTTTTGTGACTATTGTATGTGTTATAATAGTCATATGTTGAAATGTTGGTACTTTACACCACCTTTATTAAACGTTACTGATTGCTAAACGTTTTTCATGATACTTGGAATGAAACATAGTTTCTAAACTCCTTTGATTATCTTAAATGCTTTACTTAAACCTATGAGCTCACTGACTTTATGTTGACGCATTTTAACATGTTTTTCTCAGGTCCTTAATTGCATGGTTAACATTTAGAGTTGAATCTCAGGAGTCTTTTTCATGCATTGCTTTGATCATTCGACTATCTTTCGAACAATTTACTACTTTGTATTGAATCTTTTAAATGTACTTGATTGAAAACTCAGTTTATTTTAATGTAAGGAATGATCAACTTTTTAAAACGTCCATTAGTGGTCATTCTTTTGTACTTTGTGTGATGTGTATTATGATGTCACGTCCCCGGATACCTATTCCGACTAGACCCGATTTAGGGGTGTGACATATTAGTATTCAGAGCCAAGGTTATAGAGAACTAGGTTGCATTTTTAGGCCTAGACTATAACCGAAGCATGAAAATAATTTTTTTAAGATCTAGACATAACACTAGTATAACTAAGCCGAGTGTTGCATTATTAGACCTCATTTTAACAAAGCATGATCACCTTTGTTCAAACTCAAGAAAGATCATGCTATATTGGGGTTTGTTATATTAGAGTTATGTTTAAATCGATTTTATACGTGCACGGTCGAAAAGCATATATTTTATGTGAGTGTGCATAAGCATTGCATAATAAACATTTTGTTGCATCATAAGTCTTCCGTACACATAATCACTGAACTGTCATACATGCTCATTTACTTGAACGATTTCTAAATCAATGCTACAACTTTTGCTATATATTGTAAGTGATACAATAGTCGTTAAAATTTTCATGACCTTGCATAATACCGCTTTATATAACATTTAAACTTGTCACAGTCTACCGGTCTCACTAGTTGCTCCACTATTCAACTCCAAGTTTGAACACCCGTCTCATACTTTCACACCCGTCTCATACTTTCAAAACACCTATGTTATCTTGTAACCCACAGTCTAGAAACATACCGGTTAGTTTGAACATGACTTAAACCCATCACCAAGTAACGTCTTATTTTTGGAACACAACTTTTAGGAACACGACTTTATATTGTCTCACTCTTCTCTACTTCTCGTGATTTATAGAAACATGTCGAGAACAAGACAAGGACTAAGTTCTGCCGCCATCGAGCAACTAATAAACCAACGTGTAGCTGATGCGATTGTAGCTTATAAAGCAAACCGAAGAAACAAAAATGCAAACCAAAATGAAGCTGGTGGCAGTGCTGGTGGAGTAGAGCTCACTACTCGAGGATGCTCTTACAAGGAGTTTCTGAATTGCCAACCTCGAAACTTCGACGGAACTGAAGGAGTAGTTAGCTTAACAAGGTGGTTCGAAAAGATGGAGTCCGTGTTCCACATCTGCAACTATGAGGAGAATTGTCAAGTGAAGTATGCTACATGCACCCTGCTAGATAGTGCATTAACATGGTGGAACTCTCACATGAAGACAATAGGGATTGATGCTGCTTATGCAATAACTTGGAAGGAACTTATAAAGATGATGACCGAAGTGTACTGTCCTAGGAACGAGATTCAGAAGTTGGAGAATGAGCTATGGAACCTAACTGTTAAGGACAATGATGTTGTTGGTTATACCCAACATTTCTAAGAGTTGGTCCTTCTATGCCCAAAAATGGTTCTCGATGAGGAGGAGAAGATCGAGAGTTATATTTGAGGTCTCCCAGATAACATTCAAGGAAACGTGACTTCAGTTGGAACAACGAGACTGCAGGATACAATTCGAATGGCTAACAGCTTAATGGACCTGAAGATACGTGCTATTACTACAAGAGATGCTGACAGCAAAAGAAAGTGGGAAGATGAGCAGTAATGAAATCATTGCCAACAACAAAACAAGAGGCAAGAAGCCGATAGGGTATACATTGCTGGAACTAGTAACAAGAGAGGCTATGCTGGAACTTTACCACTCTGCGACAAGTTCAAGTTTCATCACTACGGTCCATGTCCCGTTAAATGTGAAAACTGCAAGAAAGTCGACCACTAAGCAAGAGACCGATGGACCCCTACTTTGGTGGCATGCTATAGATATGGAAAGGAAGGACACACCAAGAGGTACTGCCCTGAAATGGAGAATCGGTATAGAGACGAAGAAGCTCTTCAGAACCTTGACATTGTTACGGGTACATCCCTCCTCAAAAAATCGTTACATTCCCGTATTAACTAATGCAAACGCCAATAGGAGTTTCGTATTCACTGCTATTAGCCATCTCATCGACGTCGCCTCAACTTTCTCAGTCACTTAACACTTGGTTAAGTTGGCTAATGATAAACCTTGAATTCTTCTTTTAAAACTATCCCTTACCCACACCTTTCCCCAAACACCTCATCATTGGATAACACACACTAAATTTCGGGATGAAATTTTCTTAACAAGGGGAGACTGTAACAACCGGTAATTTTTCAAAATAATATTTTTACCTTTTTACCCTCGATTTTTAACTTTTACTTTTCGTGATTAATTAACCGTGAAACCGGGAAGTTATCTGATTTGTGAAAAATGCACATATCCGCTTATACCTAAAATAGCCCAATTAAACCCAAAACAGACAAAAAATGGCAAAAATATGCTTGTATTTGTGTTTTGTGTGTGCAGGTACGGATATATCAAAAATACAGTCAAAAACGGGCAAGCACGGACACGAGAACGGAAGAGTATACAAAAGCCGGAAGCCAAAGCCAGAAAAAGTCAAGCTTCAGTCAAACAGTGGTCAACAGAGTCAAACCACAAAAGGACAAAACCTTAAAAGTTACCACTTTAGTCCTCCAAGTTTCCAAAAGTTCCATAAATAGTCCCTAAACCCTTAATGGGCCTTAAAACCCTAAAAACCCTACCCGGAAACCATTAAACCAAAAACCTAGTCCAAGCCCAAAACCAAAAGCCCAATTACCAAACCCATTATCCTTTTATAAACTATAGGGGCCAGTTCTGCCATTTTTGAAAACTATTTTTACACTACACAATGAAATAACAAAGAGGGGGACTAGTTGTGCAAATACTCCAAACTTTAAAATGATTTTAACTCATACAGTTAAAACTTGGCGCCAAGATCCTAAGTACTATTCATCATCATCTCCATTTTAACTCAAGGTAAATCCAAATTAAAGGGTGCTTAGGTCAATTCAAGAGCTCGTTTACAAGATGGCAGGGAGAGATTAGTCAAATCAAGCTTCTCATTAACTCACTCTCAAGCTAAGGCCACGTGGCTATGGAAGAAAGCACAAGGAGAATTGGGATTTACTCTTGGATCACTCAGAGAAGTAACACAAGGGTCACATCAAGGATTGCCAGCTTGGCAATCCGTGTGATCCCAAGAAATTATCTAACGGCCATAATCATTGATCCAATGATTGGAAATGTGTACGGTTGAGATTCAGAGGAGTGTGCAGAGGAATTCAGGGCCTAGAAGCTTCATCAAAGGCCTATATAAAGCCCTCACTATTACATACATACTTATCTTTTTTTTTATCTTCTTTTTCCTAGTTTTCACCTAGTGTAGCTTTTAGATATTTTGCTTATTGTAATTTTCTTTTAAAAATCAGTTGTAATTGTCTTTTATCTAATGTAATCAAAGTTTTTAGTTAATCAAATTCAGTGTTTGCTTTTAATCTTCTTAACCTCTTTTATTCATAAGCTCTCAATAAGCACAATTGTTCTCAAATGCTACTCATAAAATCCTATAAGCTCTTATTCAGCTCTTTCAGTCTCTAAGCTGAAATTGAGCTTAATTCAGTTGTTAATCTTACTTAAATCAATAAACTAGTCTAGATACCTTTACATTTGGATTGTGGCTTTTGGAAGGAGAGCCAAACATGGAAGGGCTCTCATGGACTTATACTAGCTTATCCTAGGATAAGCTAGAGCTTGTAGCAAAGCTCTAAGAGCAATTAAGCCTTGTTAAGCTAGGCCAATAGTAAGTTTCTCTTTAAATTTCTGTTTTAAAGATCTAGTTTAAATTTTGCTTATATTGCTTATTTGCTTATTAATCTACTTATTGTTTAATTGAATGCTTATTTGTGCTTAGTTTAATCATTTTTGTGCTTATTGATTACCTGTTTTTAGCTTAATAATTTTAGATCTTAATTTTTCATTACTTGTTATAAAATCATAAAAATCCAAAAAAAATACTAGTTAGTAATAGATCTTGATTTTAGCTTAATCAGTTATTGATTTGTGTTCATTAGGTTAATTATAAGCTTAGTAACATCTGGTTTCAAGGTTTAGATAGTTAGTTTTTAAATATCAAGTTGAATCAAGTTCTGTCATGTTATTAAGAGGTGTTTGGAATAAGTGTGTTTGACCTCAAATAGTCAAAGTGACTAGGGGAATTTCATTTAGACAGCTGAGATTTCTCAAGTTATTAAGTTTTCAAGAGGTTTTGAGGTTTAGTTTGCTTTATAATTCATTTTGAGGCTCATTAAGATATGTTAGCACCAGGGGAATCTGTCTATTGAGTTTTTGCTTGTTAAAAATTGAACTAAGCCACTCAAGGCTTGGTTATCTCTTGTCCTGTGTTTTTGCACACTCAATAAGAGTGTCTAAGTGCAGGTTATCCCTCTAGGAAACCTGCACAATTGTTGCTTGCCTTTTGCAAAGTACATCAGTACTTACAGCAGTTAGTACTGCCGTTACTTTAGGGTTAATTTTAGGCTAGTTACTTTAGGATCTTAAGGCTAAATTTCTTCTAGCTTATAGTTTAGGTATAGTATAATGTATACTAAGTATTGCTCTTCAATTATCAGCTTAATTTCTTAGATTAATTTGCTGTCAAAAGTCACTTAAAAAAGCCAAAAAGTTCAAAAACAGTAGGTTTAAGATTTTAGCTTTTAGATTATAATAATCTAGCTTATAACTTAGGTTTTTATGATTTGGTTTCTTAGCTTATATATAGGTAAAGTAGTTTCAAAAGCTGAGTTTCTAATATAGCTTATTGAGCATTTGAGCTTATTTTGTTTTTGAGCTTTTTGAGTTGTTTCCTGAGTTTAGTACTTTCATTATCCATTTTAGTTGGTTTAAGATGTTCCTAGGTCAATTAGCTTTTCATTTTTAGATAGTACACATCATAAGCTTTTCAGAACACATTTTGCTTTTTTATTTGAGCTTAATTTGAATAGTTTACAGCTGATTTATTAAAACCAAGGGTAAACCCCTACATTCTATAAACAGCTTATTTATAAGCTGTTTTTGAGCTTATTATTGGCTTTCAGCTAGAGGAGTTTTTGTTAAAATTGTTCACTACAACTTAATCTAGAACTTTGATTTTATAAGTTTTTCATAATAAGCACTTTTTAATTTGAACTTATTTTTAAGCTTAAAAGAACTTAGTTTGAAGTCGGGGTTGGGCCTCAGGGTAGGTTATGAAATTTTTAAGTTTATTTGTTATCCTTTCGTTAGTTTGTTAGTTTTCCTATAAGTCCTTCAAGGACTTGCACTGTTAATCCCTAGTTAGTTAATTACTTTTATAACAATTTTAATAAATAATTAGGTTTAGTTTTTAATTAGTTTAATTAAACTTTAATTAAAAAGTAAAAATTAGGGCTTTTATATTTATAAAATTTCTCATCACTTTCTCTTTTTAGTGTAATTTTTATAAAAATTTTAGGGTTTATATTTTTAGCTTTTTTTTTGCTATGAAGAAAGATAGAATGTTTTTTAGCACGGAAATCAAATATGAAAACTAAGATTCTGGTTTAGTTCCAGTTGATCGATACGTTGTATTCAATAGAAGTAAATACGCCGTATTAATCTTTTGAGTGAATACGCTGTATTAGACAGAAAGTTGGATACGTCGTATCCAATGGAAGTAGATACGCCGTATCGAGTTATCGACCAGAACAGTGTATTAGCAAAGCAATTAAATTAAACACACAAATATACAAGCAAACAGTTAAACTAACTCATATAAAAAATATACAGAATATACAAGAATATATACTAATCTAATTTACACTACTCCTAAGGGTTAGATCTAATCTAATGTTAAAAACCAAAACATAAAATAAAAATCAAGATTAATTTTCACTCCTCGACAACGGAGCCAAAAACTTGACGTGTCGTTGTGTGGTGTTTATTTATGATAGTTCAAGTTTTAAATTTATATTTTGTCGACTTAACAAAAAACAACACTTTAACTGGCAGTGTACCCAGTCGGTGGTAGATTCGTGGTAAGTAGGGTGTCGGACACTTGAAGCGAGGTTAAATTTCTTAATTTATTTATAATTTGGTTATCTAATCTAAGTTAATTCTAATCTATGTCAAACCTATACTAATCCTATGTTAGTTATAATCCTAATTCTAACAGGTAAAGGGGGGGTTTCAGCCTGAGAGACTGGCATGGGTTTGGTTGGTGACTACAATCATTGCAAGACACTTTAACCCACGCAAGAAAATTAACAGAAGATAAAAGAGCGGTCAAGCCTTGTGATAGAAAATTGTATTAGCCATCATTAATCCGATTAGAAGTTGGTTTGTTTATTCAGTGCAATGATTACTTATCTCAAAGAGGTATATCATTCTTAGACTTAGGCGGGACTTCATCCTAAGACCTAGATACATTAATTCTGTCACAATTAAAGCATCCGAATAAAGCATCCTTATTTGCTGATTATAATCTATCCTAAGAATTAAAGCAATGGTGATCTTGTTAAACCATAGCTCATAAAGACTTTACCCAATTACTGCCTAATGGCAATTTATACTCTAGTAGTCCACTTGTCCAACTATCTAATAGAATCAGAACATTATTTGTTGAATTATCTAGATTCACCTACTAGTCAACATGTTCAATAAACCAAAGGCAATTTCCGTTAACTAGGTAAGCCAAAAGCGTATCCTTAGCACAATTTTAGAAGGACAATAATTGTGATCCTATGATTCTAGATGTATAAACTACTATATGGAGAGCTATCCCGGCATCTAGATTACTTGGTATGTATCACTAGATCTAGGTGAATGATAGGTCGCATACAAAAACACGTAAACAAGTATAAATTGATAAACATAAACAAGCGTTTAACAATAAATTAAGCAATCGAGATATAAACAAAACCAAACATTTAGATCTTCATAATAATGGCTAATACCAGAAGGTATTAGCCTTCAAACATCATAATTAAAAGAAGAGTAATTGTTTTAGCCAAGGTAAACTAACCGAGTTAAGAATGATAACAAAAACTGAACGATTACAAATGTATAAGAAATTACATGTTGTCTTCTATGGA
>BQNB010140790.1:0-17364 GCA_026074375.1 Tanacetum coccineum | reverse complement strand
CTAGTGGTTCTAATAAAGTCGCCGTTTAAAAAAAAATATAATACTTGATGCAAAATATATAAATTGATTGGGTTTTAAATGTATTTTCATTGATATAGTTTTCATTAAGTATTATATAACATAAACAAAATAATTTAAGGTCAAAATTGATGGAAAAAGACTTTAAAAGTCAATAGTGGACACTTATTTAGGACGGAAGAAGTATATATTTTTATAAATTCTATGTTTATTTTTATATGTTCATTTAGTGTGTCAATGAGTGAATATAAACGAACATAAATAGGGATGACACCCGTGGGCAATAGGCACGGGTACCTCTAACCCGTCACCCTCACTCATGATTTTTTTCTCACTCGTCACCCAGTCGTCACCCACCAGTGGGTACAACTCGTTGCTCATGCCTATGCCCGCGGGTAAACTCGTATGTTAGTGAAATGTAACAAAATTACAAGACCACGATATGAAAGCTAACTATGAAACTGCCTAATAAGACGTCATATCAATTTCCGAAATATGAAGTTCACAAACACATGTCTGAAACTAGCAAATTAAACATCATTACACCAAATTATACTCTTAGTAGTTTATTTCATGAGATAAGGTAAAAATATTAAGTAGTATAATAAATTTCACTTTAACATAAATGGGTTTACGAATACACCCGCGAGTATTTTAAAGGGTACACCCGTGGGTATTTTATATGGGTACACTCGTGATGGGTATAGTTTACCCGTCACCCGTCCACCACCTACTGATGGGTAGAAAATTTCACACACGATCCACCCGCGGGTGAAAATTGATTGGATTACCCACCCATTCACGTGCAGGTACCCGCGGGTTATGGGTTTTTTCTCGCCCATTGCCAACAACATTAATAAACGAATATGAATAAAAAAAATTGTCCATAATTAATCAACCGTGTCCATTTATTTGTTTGGTCAAAACTAAATTAACGAACATGAATAAAGCTTCGTCCGTGTTGAATTATAACCCTATATGCATGTGTATTAAAAGCTGATGATGAGCTAATCTGGTACTAAATCAAACTTTGTTCAGATAAATTTGTAATGGAGTTAATTGATCACAACATTGAATTTGTGTAGTAAACACTTAAAAATATAAAACGTATTCACGAACCGTATATAGAATAACTAGTCTTAATGACCGTACATGCATGAGCTTTAGACACTATATTTTTTTTTAATATTTGTATAACTTTTTTATTATTTTTGTTTTATAAGTAATGTTATAGAGTATTATCGAAATCATATGAAAATAATAGATTTATTAAATTTGTTCTATATTATATTTGAATCATTGACCTCCACTTTAAAAGACTGGTATTCTTACTGTTGGGTAGGCAGTTGATATTGTATATGCTTTATGATTATAGTTGCATGAGTGTGTCAGCTATGTTTAGGATTCATGGTAATACTTTGTGTTAAAACATGTAAAATTTTAGCTAAGCAATCGAATTTAAAAGCATTAAGTTAAGTTATCAAAAGCGTCAACATTTATACAACATAGAAAACTAAGAAACTCAAATAAATATTATGTTTCGTGCATACAATATGTTTTGGTCAAACAAAGATTCACCTATTGTATATCTTCAATACATATACAAATGTAAAAAAGCTTTACCTATTTTTCTGTCACTAACACTTTTTTAAGATATAAAAGTAGCCCAGATTGTTGTCTATAATTTATAGGCATACACACATGTCAATAGAATAAAGACTTTTTGAGAAATTTAAATGTTAAAATTTCAGTACGTATTAAATCATAAAAAATGCAATTCTTCCGAACTAATTAATAAATAGCTAGAAAACCATTTTTTTATTTATGATATTTTATGTGCGTCAGTTATTAGTCGACATATTTGATTGGACTCTTTCCAATATTAGTCCACTCTATGTTTAGTGTTAGCCTCAAAATATTGAGTCGAACAAGGAAGTTCGTTCATTATATTAGGTCTCGGTCACTTAATTAATTATACATTGTAATAGGCTAGAAGGGTAAACGGGCTCGTAAATGTAAGCTAATATTGTATGTGTATCGGGCTAAAGCCCAAGTCAATCCCGAGCCCGGCCCAAGTAAAAGCCCACACGACCCATGTAGTTGTGTAGGGTATTTATACCATTTTCCTCTATGGAAAATGGTGTTGATTCTCATTTGTTCGTTTCACATTTGCAAGAATTCAACCAACTCTTTTTTTCTCTCTACTTTCTCTCTCTAACTTCTCTCTAAATTTCTTCCATATCTTCTCATCTTATCTTTCTTGTTTCAATAATGAAGTGAAAGTGATATTGAGTTTCGACATTTGGTATCACTCGCCACGGGTGGGTTTATTGATTTGTGGTTGTTTAAGCTTATTCGGATAACTTATCTCTAGTTTTTTTTTTGTAATCGTTATATTGCAAGAGTCATTTTTGTTTGTTTTGTTTTCTTCATGTCAAGTATTTTCAAAACAGTGATCTAAATTAATACCACTTGTTTCCTTATAGCAAACAGGATCAACATTCATGGTGTTTCCTTATATCCAACAAAATCATTTTTTTTATAAAGAAGAATAAAATCATTTCAATTTTTTTCTTTCACGTTTTTTTTTTCTTTCTTCTTCTTTAGTTTGATTTTTTTTCTCTTTATTATCTTTGTGTCTTTAAAACGTAGCTTATTTTTTACGCTTATTTTAGTTCACCTTTTGTACACCGATCGAGACATTTACAAGAGTGAACCGAACGAGTGTAAGCTTGCAAGAGCCGAACGAGTGACATCAACAAGGACCGAACGAGCAACATTCTAAAAACGACCGAACGAGTAACTTTTTAAGTTGCACCGAACGAGCAACATTTCAAAGAGGACCGAACGAGTGACAAATCTCAAGGACCGAACGAGCAACTTGTTGAGGTTAACCGATCGAGTAACAAATTCACAAGAACCGAACGAGTCACCTTTCGACTTGAACCAAACGAGTAAAGCTTAAGAGCCGAACGAGATTCATCTTCTTGAGCCGAACGAGTGGAACAAAAAAAATCTTAACGTTTTAACAAATTTTTGGTTTTCTGTTTCGAGTATCGGTTGACTACACGACTTATAACATAGACCGTTGTGTTCGTGATTCGTTTTCGATCAACGTGGTATATTTGGTTTTTACCGACGATAACCGTACAACTCCGCGGGATTAAATTTACATTCGTTATTTTTTTATATAAGTTTCAAACGAAAAAGAAGAAAAAAATTGGAGGGAATTAATTTCTTAATTAACAAGAATTTAAAAATGACACATGCAGCCCCTGGACTTTAATTCAAATTCACCATCCTCCTTTGTTTGTTTTTTTAACCTCTTTGTTAAAACTACCTTTACACCGTTAGTCCTTATTCTTTTAAAACAACTCGTTAGTCCTCCAAAGTGAATCGTTTGTGCACCGTTCATCGTTTTAGCTCACAAATCATCAACAAAAGTTCAAGTTCTTCAACAACAACAACGATTTCAACAACAATTACTCTATTTTTACGGTTTTTCTTAATTTCGTAAAATCCCGCGAAATACTCTTGTATTTTCTCGGTTTAGTCAAGCCTTGTAAAATCCCGTAAAATAGTTTTTCCACAACAACAACAATCACTTTACCTGCTTAAGATCCTACAAATCATTTTCACTTCAATTCACGGTAAAATGGAAACGAAAGATACTTTATCTTCGTGTTCGTATTCAGATGAACAAGACATGCAACAAATGCTAAAACACGCAAAGATCTTGAAAGGTGGTTGCCTAAACGGTCTTAGTGCACTTAAATCAAATTTCACACGGATACTTGAACAAGGCATCACTAAATGTGAATTTGAACGTGCATTTAGTCATATTTTTGGTGAAGATGTTGACACATTCACAAGAACATTCTCTCAGAACATGGATACACTGGAACAACAACTTACCAAAGAAACTATTCTTGAGTCCAACTGCCAAAATGCCTTTAGAGTGCTCAAGACACAATTTGAGAAAATTTTCAGCTCCGTGCTAATAAAGCCTTCAAGTTTAGATGGTATGTATGCAAGAAAGGACTTCCGCGCATATACTAGCATGGAACCTCAACTCTTCAAAGAAATAATACTCAAAAACTTTGATTTCATTGAAGATTATATGCTCAAAACAATCATTCATGCACAAACGATTCAGAAAAGGTTGGATGACAAAAAGTTGCAGATTCAAGAATGCACAGTTCAAGAAGTTAAACTTGATGCTTTCAAAAGACAAAGCAAAAAAGAGTTGCATGGTATCTTTTCAAAAACTTCATTCACACCTCAAGCATCTTTCACACGACAACTTAAAAGGAACTCGAATCGAGTCTGGATTCAAACGTGCATTTGCAACACTCTTTGGTCAAGATGTTGAAACTTTTATAGGCACAATGTTCCTAAACATGGATCAATTAGAAAAGCAACTTGACAAAGAAGAATTTCAAGAGATTGGATCCACAGCTTCTTTTAAAGTACTTCGAGACAACATTTTATGAAATATTCCTCGAAGTCCCACGGAATTATTCAGGATGATGAATAAGTTGACATGGACACGCAACAAATTTTCTACAAACACTCATACTCGCGATTACAGAATATCCGTGACACACCTGATCCAACACATGGAATCTTGTTAAGAAGTCCGATTGATTAAAAGAGCACAGCATAAACAGAGTAAATGACACTGGGTGAATGAAAGATCAGATATAGACAAACAGAGGGAAAGATTGATATGGGAAAAGCAGTGGAGCTAGTTTGGTTAAACAACCGAAAGATTGGGACAAGAATCCAAAAAGAGCAAGATACAAGCAAGCAGATCATGGAATTAAGCAATATCAGAAGCCCATATATTGATGAAGAGCCAATGGTTGAGTACAAACAAACTACTGAAATCAATATCTTGCTACTCGGAACAACAGCATACCTGAAGCAACTTGATTCAATAATGAAGGAGAGGTTGACCAGAATGTTGAACAATGTCATGACACATGTCCTTTGCCTGCTAAAGTAAATGATAACCAGACAACTGAACTCATAAATCAATCCCTCGAATTTGAAAATATTTGTCTCAAAAAGACTGTTGCCTAATTTCAAAAAGATTTTTTAAGAATGGAAGCACATTGTGTTAATCTTGAACTTAAATATCAAAATCAAGCTTTAAAAGAAGGGCAACATGGTCAATTTTTGAAAGTAACAAGTAATGAAGCCAAGGTTAAACATGACATAGATGTAATTGAAACAATAAACATCGAATTGGAACATAAAGTGGCTAAGTTACTTAAGGAAAATGAGACTTTGAAAAGGCATTACAAAGAAATGTTTGATTCTATCAAGACAACGAGAGCTAAGAACATAGAACACACAACTTCTTTGATTGCAAATAATGATAAATTCAAAGCTCAACTTCAGGAAAAAGGGTTTGCAATTGCAGCATTAAAAATGAATTAAGGAAATTAATAGGAAATAGTGTGAATACTAAGTTTGCAAAATTGTCAATCTTAGGGGAACCGGCTTTACAACTACGTAGAAACCAATCAGTTGTTAGACAACCGACTGTGTTTAAGTCTGAACGACCTAGATTTTCAAAGCAACGGTTTGCCTCCCAAGTTGATGTCAATAACGATTTGTCAAAACCAGTCACTACACATTATTTGCCTAAGGAAAGAGAATCTGCTGTTGAAAACCTCATCACATAATTGCACCTGGCTCATCTAGGTATAGCTTAAATGACATGGTTCATAATCAGTACCTAGAGGAAGCTAAAAAAAAGACACACGAAAGCAGTACGAATTCAGAACCTAGTGTGATGCCTTCTGCTAGATCACAAAGCACAACTAATGGCAGCAAACCAAAACCTAGGATCAATAACCAAAAGTCTAGGAATTGGCCTGCATCTAAGAGTAGTTGTGTCACGACAAAGATTGTGCCCATAGCAAAACACTCTAGGAATTCTAGAAGTTTTTCTGACTCTAAACATTTTGTTTGCTCGACATGTCAGAAATGTGTCTTTAATGCAAATCATGACTCTTGTGTAACAAAATTCCTGAATGAAGTCAACTCACGTGCTAAGGTTCCATCCAATAAGAAAACAAAAAGATACATACCCGTAGAGCAAACAAGTTTTGCAAAGAAACCAGAAAGACAGATCCAAAAAAGACATAGGTCTTCAATCAAAAAGACTTCCGTTGTGCATGAGAAAACAATGACTCATAGATCTTGTCTTAGGTGGAAACCAACGGGTAAAATTTTCAAGACAGTTGGTCTTAGGTGGGTTCCTTCTAGAATAGATTTCAAATCTAGCACAAACAAGGTTGACAAAGTGTAACCACAAAATCGGTCTCAAATGACGATTTCTCTAACCTTTATGAATTGCAAAACAAAACTCTTGATGTCAGTGCATGGTACACTTACATACATGCAGGTACATCTTTATATAATTACAAAGGAAGGACTCTGGTTTGGTTGCTAAAAAGGACTGATATTGTGATAACAGGGCTTCATGGAAATTTTTCATCTGATGAATAAGCATGAATTTATGTTCTCTAACAGTTCAGAAAATCGGAATTCACGGACCACAGCAATAAACTATCAAGTTTAAAGGATGGTTCCAAAAATGTTGCTTCCTACGTGCCAGATAAGGACAGTACATCATGAACAAGAGTTGGAATACTATTTCACCATCACATAATAATGCTGAGGTCAACATGTAAATATTTTTGAAATAAAAAAGAAAAATACAAAAACATAAAATTACAAAAAGAAAATACAAAATAAAAAAAAATCAGAAAATGTTTCAAAAAATATCATTCTTGACATGTCTCTTGGAATCGATAACATTTACGTACCTAGAAATGTTGATTAATATCGACACGGGCGTGTAAATAAAGTTCGAATAGGAGTTTTAAATGTTTTAAAAACATGTCATTTCTAATTTTTCTTGATGACTTGTATTCAACTTCGATTGAACTCGAACCCGTACGGACTAAGGAGAGGTACGCATAAGTGTACTTAATTCCTTAGCGTAGAAAGAGAAGTCTTCTAACATTTGGTTTTTCAAAAAGTTAAAACACACTTTTTCAAGAATTTCTCAATAACGATTAAAAATCTTTCAAAATTGTGTGTTCAACACTCCATCCCTCATATTGTTTTACAAGATAATTATTCTACATTTGGTGTTATTTTTTAAATGAGTCAAAGGTTGAGGGGGAGTTTTTCTGAAAAACAATGTTTTAATGATTGTTGGATACATCATAACATGACAATTCTTATGTATTCAACACATTATAAAAGATCTTAATAACATCTACGAAATAATAATGACTATTAAATAGATTGATTGTTATAAGATGATTAGGTGGTTGAGGCACAAACTTTTTCAAGAATTCTTCAATGACAATTCATAATCTTTTCAATTTTGTGTGCTAAACATGCTAACCCTCAATTTTATATTCATTTTTTTTTAAACTTGGTATCATTGTTTTTGGTGTCAAACATATGTAAAATCGAGGGGGAGCAAGTTTATGTTCCATGTAATTCATGCTAAGTAAAAGTTTTCCCCATGGTATTTCAAGACAAATTTTAATCACAAATATTCAAAAACTAAGTGAATTAGTATTTAAAATAAGGGGTGAATTTGTATTTAAATGTGATCTTGAATATTAATAGTGATCTAATCAACTCAATGTGCTTGATACTCTTTGAAAATGGTTTTTATGGTTTTCGATCTCATACCCTTACAAATTTATTTCACGAGGATTATGGAATTCATAAGGTGGTATGGTTAGGTAATTTGTCATTCTGATCCAAACCAGTACGAAGGGGATCTACCCAAGGAACTCCAATAGTAGAAATAGCAGTCCTTTAGGTATGATTAGGATTTAGAATTATATAAGGGAAGAATGCCGACTAAGATTGAGCTAACACTAGAACAATCACAACAAGGTGTTAGTAATGACGTCTTGGTAAGCATTAAAGGGGTTGAAGAATGAAAAAGAAATGTATGTATAAAGGGTGAAAAGAAAGAAGCCCTTTACATAACTTAGGTAGAAACCGAGTCAATACATATGCTGTCAGAATCACAATGTTGATTGCTGACATTAAAGATGACATCATGGACCCAGTGATGCAATGCACAACCCTTCTCAGCCATTATTGTTTCTCTCTTCAACAAAAAACTTGTCTTCTTTTGTCACGGGAGATAACCGACTTCTATTGACTTTCTCACTCCGAGATAGTTGATATTGAATAGGTGGCAGTCTGCTCCAGCCTCCGATTACTAAAACCAAAATGCACTAATCGAGTCTAGAGCCAAGAGATCAATAAATAAATCTCATTAGGACACATTCCATTACTAACACTTGTTGAACACCAATTAGTTCACAAGAGTCCTACGCATTATCCTTGTGATTGTGCCAGAACATCTGAGTGATACTTATGTACTCACAATGAAGATGGAAAATGCCTGCTTGAACCAGATCAAAAAAGCTCTTGATAGTTGACTTCGAGATTCTATATGATCGAACTTCTGTCAACTGAAAGAAACGTTGGTGTGATTCAATGTTTATCAATTGTTCCTGGAAATGAATTGTCGGCTTAATCAGGAAAGATAGTAACTATCTGATTCACTCTTACCATTGTATGCTTTGAGATGTTCCGGTAATGAGAACTAGCAAGCATGGTAAATCTAATACATATGTGTTAGAAGATCCTATGCTTTGAGCTAGAAACCCTATAAAGGAGATTATTTGAATCTACATGATCATAGGTACAATATTTATATTGTAAAACAGTCCTACAGAACCGAAGGTTAATCTAACCAAATCCAGACGAATGATAAAGCCATATTCGTCTACACACTTTATTGCTAACTATTTTATTTCAGGATACAAAAAGATGGAGATGGTGATGCCTTATTCCAGTTGAAGTCGGATTCATTACTACATGCTCATGCTCATGCTCAAACTATAAAGACATACTATAAGTGTCGGTACCCTTCTAATATCATTTCACTTCCATACAAATAGGTATGAATCAATGATAAGAAACCATTAGAAAAGAGATAGAAGAAAGAATTTTAGAGAGAGAAACTAGAGAGAGAAAGTAGAGAGAAAATGGAATGGTTGATTACTTGTAAAAAATAAGAAACCTTACAAATGAGACCAACTAACCAACACCCTCTCCAAGAGTGGAGAGGGTGTGGATAGTGGTCTCATTTGTTAAGGTTTCTTTATTTGTTACAAGGAATCAACCATTCCATTTTCTCTATACTTTCTCTCTCTGTTTTCTCTCTCTAAAGTTCTTTCTTCTATCTCTTTTTCTAATGGTTTCTTCATTGATTCATACTATTTTGGAAGGAAGTTGAAATGTTATTAGAAGCGTACACGTTTCATCATGTCTTTATATTTGTCGATAGAGCATGAGCATGTGGTAATGAATCTGACTTAGCTGGAGTGAGGCTGCAACACCGTCGTTTGTACATGCATTTGAATGTTAGTGATAAACAGCAGATATGGATGAATATGGCTTTGTTATTCGTCGAGATTCAGTTGCAATAACCTCCAGTTCCATGAGGACCGACTTGTGATCAGGTAGATTTAATTTAGAAGAACCTCCTTGACAGGATTTCCAGCTTGAAGTATTAGATCCTCTAATGCAGATGCATTAGATTCACCGTACTTGCTTGTTCTCATTACCAGAACATCTCAAAGTAGACATCACGATCAGAGTGAATTAGTTAATTACTATCTTACTGATTGAGTCGTCAATTCATTTACTAGACCAAAATTGATATCTATTTATCATAAGTTTGATTCATATAGAATCTCACAAGTCACCTACCGCAATGTTGTTTGATGATGACACTGGAAGGATTTTCATTCGTCACTGTGAATACTAAAAAGTATCACTCTAAATGTTCTGGCAAAATCATAAGGATAATGCGTAGGACTCTTTGTTAACACTTGTGTTCTAGATGTTGAACAATACGTGTTTATCAGGAAATGTGTCCTAATGAGATTTATAGATTGATCTCTTGGCTCTAGACTTTATTTGTGCGTTTTGGTTTAATCTTCGTGACAAACGAGACAGGTATCTTTTAAGAGAAACTCAAATGGTTGGGAAGGGTTGTGCATTGCATCACTGGGTCCATGATGTCTTGTCTTCAATACCGGAATTCATCTTTGTGAAAACCGATAGCATATGTATTGACCCGGTTTCTGCCTTAGGTTATATGGAGGGCTTCTTTCTTTATACCATTTATCCTTACATTTTTTTCATTCTTTAATCCCTTCAATGCTTACCAAGACGTCATTACTAACACCTTGTTATGATTGTTATAGTGTTAGCTCAACCTTAGTCGGCATTATTCCTTTATTCTCATTCATCTCCAATCATACCTAAGGACTGCTATTTTTAACTATGGATTATCTTTGGGTATATCTCTCCGCTTCTGGTTGGATCATAGGACTAATACCTAACCTAACCACCTTATGACTTCAGAATCGTCGTGAATTAATATGGTGTTGGGTATAATATCATAACCATAAAACCTTGATTGAAAATCATTCAAAGTGTTTGAAAAACATTTAACACTTCGAAAGTTTCATCATTTAAAAAACTCCCCCTACATACGTGCATCGATAATCGAAAGTGTTTTGCACATGTAGGTAAGAGTATAAAGCACTTTTCACCTTTGAGTCTTTAGATCACTTATTATTTTCTAGATCACATTTTAATTACATTTCTCCCCTTTTTAAATACTAATTCACTTAGTCTTTGAAATACCAAGTAATTAAAATTTGTCTTGAAAATTCTATGGGGAGAAAAATGTTTACTTGGCATGCTGAAACATTTCTCTTATTGTTTTTGCACCCCCTCAATTTTACATATGTTTGACACCAAAGAAAATGATACCAAGTTATAAATTAGATATGAAATTGAGGTTGAGACAGTGTTGAGCAGACAATTTTGAAAGATTATGAAAATGTCATTGAAGAATTCTTGAAAAATTATGCTCAAACACTTAATCATCTTATAACAAACATTCAAAATTAAGTTGTCATTATTACCGAGTTGTTATTAAGAGACTTTTGATAATGTTTTGAATACGTAAGAATTGTCGTGAGATGATGTATCCAAAATCATTAAAACTTTGTTTTTCGAAAAACTCCCCCTCAACAATTGACTCATTTATAAAAAATGAAACCACTTGTTAAAATGAACGTCTTTGAAAACTTTATGAGGGATGGAATGTTGAACACACAATTTTGAAAGATTTTGAATTATCATTGAAAAAATCTTAAAAAATTGTGTTCAACTTTTGGAAACCACATGTTAGAAGACTTCTCTTCTAATGCCAAGGATAAGTGCACTTATGCGTACACTCTCCTTTGTCATTGGGGTCCGAGCTGCAATCTGAGAGCGATTACAAGTCATTAAAAAAATTAGAAATGACATGTTCTGAAACTTTTAAACTCTTGCTTGAACTTCATTTACATACCCGTGGCAATATTAATCGTCATTTCTAGTTACGTAAATGTTATCGATTCCAAGAGACATGTCGAGAAGATTCTTTTTAGAATTTTGTATTTTCTAATTTTGTATTTGCTTTTTGAAATTTTATATTTTTGTATTTGGTTTTACAGGTTTTATATTTTTATATTTTCTTTTTCAAAAATATTTACAATTTGATGTTTGATGAAATCTATCAAGCAGTCTCTTTTGCCAGAACCTTCAGTTCTGCTGGAGTCAAACATCTCATACCGAGTAGTCTAACAAGATACTCAAACCTATCTTGCGAAAGGGATTTCGTAAACATGTCAGCTAACTGGCATTCAGTTCTGACAAAGTAAAATTCAATTATACCACATTCAACCTGTTCCTTTATGAAATGGTAGCGGGCATTGATGTGCTTGGTATGGGAGTGCTGCACGGGGTTGTATGAGATTACTATGGTTGACTGAGAGTCGCAATACAATGGTATTTTGTTATAGTCAAAGCCATAATCCTTAAGTTGTGTCCTCATCCACATTACTTGAGCATAACTTGCGAATAACGCCACGTACTCTGCTTCTGCTGTTAACATTGCAGTGCAGTCCTGTTTTTTTGATATCCAATTGACTAACTTTTCACCTAGGAATTATATTCCTCCAAAAGTGATTTTGTGAGTATCAAGGCATGTGGCATGATCAGCATATGAAAATGCGGTTAGTTCAAAACCAGAATCCTTTTGATACCATAGTCCTATGTTGATGGTTCCCTTTAAGTATCGAAAGATCCTTTTAACCTCTTTGAGGTGTCTTTTTGTTGGTCTTGCTTGATAACGTGCACAGTAACATACTGCTTGCACTATGTCTGGTCTACTGGAAGTTAAATACATGAGTGACCCGATCATACTACGATATCATGTTTGGTCAACGGGTAATCCACTCAAGTCTGCATCCAGTTTAGCTTTAGTAGCCATTGGTGTACCAATGCTATCACATTTATCCATTCCATGTTTTTTAAGTATTTCTAAAGCGTACTTAGCCTGACTGATAAAGATACCTCTCGGGGATTGGTGGATCTGAAGTCCTAAAAAGAATTTCATTTCCTCTATTAAGGACATCTCAAATCTACTGTGCATCAGGTTTCAAATCTTTTAGAAAATTTTGGGTTTGTAGACCCAAAAATAATGTCATCGACGTAAATTTGCACAAGTAGAATGTCTTCCCCGTATCTTATCATGAATAGAGTAGGGTCAATAATACCTTTAATAAAACCTTTGGACATCAGGAAATTTAAGAGTTTATCATACCAGGCTCTAGGAGCTTGCTTCAATCCATATAGAGCTTTCCTTAAACTGTAGACTTTTTCTGGATGATCAGGATCAATGAACCCATCTGGCTGAGCAACATAAACCTCTTCCTTCAGTGGACCATTAAGAAAATATGTTTTAACGTCCATCTAGTAGATTGGAAAATATTTGTATGTAGCGTAGGCAACGAAAATCCTAACAGCTTTCAAGCGAGCGATTGGTGCAAAAGATTCTTCAAAATTAATACCCTCTTCAGGAACATATCCTTTAGCTACAAGTCGTGCCTTATTGCGAATTACAGTATTGTCTTCATCCTTTTTGTTCTTCTACAACCACTTTAGTTTGATGACAGTCTTTCCAAAGGGTTTGTCGACTAGTTCCCAGACTTTGAGTTTGTCAAATTGATGAAGCTCTTCCTGCATTGCCTCGATCCATGTGTGATCAGTCATTGCTTCTTTAATGTTTGTCGGTTCTGCAGTACTCACGGTGAGCGTGAACATGCACATTTTAGGATCTGTTGCTAGTTGTCGTCTTGTCTGCACTGGCTTAGATGGATTTCTATGAACTTGTTCTACAGGATGATTTTTGGTCCATCGGTAGTCGGATTGGTAACGTTGGTAAAATGTATGCACATTTGAATTATCAACATTGCGTGAGGAAGACTCAGCAACTTCTTGTACCGGTGTACAGAATGGATTGAAAAATTCATAAGGTACAAACTTTGCATCAGCTGCTTGATTAGTGTTGTTTTCCTCAGAATTAATAGTTGTTGTTAGAGTGATTGGTTATGTTGTAGGTTGAACATTCGCTGTAGGTTGTGTGTCTTGTTGTGTAAAATTATCAGAGAGAGTGAAAGGGTTTGACACACTTTGATTTCTTGCAGTGAAGTATTCTTCGAACAAAGGACTGAATAGAAAATCCAACTCTTGTTGTGATGAATCTGTTTTGTCTGCTAGAGGAGAAACATTTAGAACCAGCTTTAAACTTGAAGGTTCATTGATGTGGTCGTGATTTTCGAGTTCTGAACGGTTATGATCAGAAGTCTTTTGTAGTTGGGGTGCGAGTCCTGAAGTGTTATTATCAACAGACGTCATTTGTCGTGGAGGTGCGAGGTTTGAACTATTATGATCAAACGTCATTACTCTTGTTCATCAGATTTGAATTTCTTGAAACCCTGGTTTCTGAGATATCAGTCTTTTTCACAACCAAACTCTGAGTCCTTCCTTTTTAGGATTGAAAGATGTACCTGAACTTAAGTTAAGAGTACATGCACTGACATTAAGAGTTTATTCGCATTCATATGGGTTAGTAATATCTTCATTTGAACCATTTGGGGGTTCAATGCCAACCTTGGTTGTGCTAGAGGTGAATATCTTTCCAATAGGAACCCATCTAAGACTAACAGTCTTGAAAATTCTACCTGTAGGTTTCCACCTAAGACAAGATCTATGTATCATTGTTTTCTCATGCATAGTGCAAGTCTTTTTGATAGAAAACCTATGTCCTGTGGGGATCTGTCTTTCTGGTTTCTTGGCAATACTTATTTGCTCTACGGGTTTGTATCTTGTTGTTATCTTATGAGATGGTACCTTAGCACGTGAGTTGACCCCATTCAGGAATTTTGTTACACAAGCATCATGATTTTCATTAAAGACACATTTTTGACATGTCGAGCAAACAAAATATTTGGAGTCAGAAAAAATTTTAGAATTCCTTGAGTGTTCTGCTATGGGCACAGTCTTTGTTGTTATGTAACTATTCTTAGATGCAGGCGAATTCCTAGACTTTTGGTTAATGATCCTAGGTTTTGGTTTGCTGCCATTAAATATGCATTGTGATCTTGCAGAAGGCATCACACTAGGTCTTGAATTCCTACCTCTTTCTTGTGTCTTTTTCCTAGCATGTTCTAGATAGTAATGGTGAATCATGTCGTTTGAACCATAATTTTCCTTTAGTATCGAAGTTGATACACTCTTTGAACTATTCCTAGATGAGCTAGGTGCAATCACGTGATGAGGTTTTGTAAAAGAAGGTTCTCATTCCTTAGGAAAATAATGTGTAGTGACTGGTTTTGGAAAATTTGGAAATTGTTTTTACACCATCAACTTTGGGATGGTAAACCATGGTTTTAAAGATTAGGTCGTTCAGGATTTAAACGCGAGATGTCGGTTGTCTAACAACTTATGGTTTTGAGTGGATTGTATATTGGATTTCCCTATGTTGAGCTGATGTTTTGAAATACGTAGTATTCTCCGCTAACTTCATGTTAATCTTCGTTAACTCATTTTTTCAATGTTGCAATTTGCAACCCATCCTTTTTCCTGAAGTGAGCTTTGTACTCATCATTTTAAGCATCAAAAGAAGTTGTTTGTTCTATAGTCTTAGGTCTCGTTGTTTTGATAGTATCATTTAGTTCTTTGTATATGCTTTTTCAAAGTCTCAACTTTTCTTAAGTAATGTAGCCCACCACTATATTCCCTTTCGTATGTTTATAGTACCTTCAAAATCATCTATGTCATGTTAACCTTGGCTTCATTACTTTTCTCTTTTAAAAATTGACCATGTTGCCCTGATTTTAAAACATTGTTTTGCAATTGTAGTTCAAGATCAATACAATGTGCTTCTAGTTTTGAAAAATCTTTTTAAAACTAGGCAAAGGTCTTTTTGAGAAAAATATTGTCAGACTCTAAAGATTGATTTGATAGTTCAGTTGTCTTGTTATCAGTTAATGAGGCAAGCAAAGGACGTTTGCCATGACATTGTTCAGCATCATGGTCAACCCCCCTTTCATTATTAATTCAGGTTGCCTAGCATGTTGTTGGTCATTAACAAAGACATTACATTCAGCAAGACAATTGTACCTCATCCATTGGCTCTTCGTCATATACGGGTTTGATATCTGCATTATCAGCATCTGCATCATTTCCTGACCTGCTGCTTGTATCATGCTGTTCAAATTCTATCCCACTACTTTCCGTGATAACCAAACTAGCATCTAACTCTTTACCCGTATCAACCTTTCTCTCTTTTGTCTGCAGTTGTCTTTCATTCACCCTTCTGTTATACTCTCTTTTATGTCATGCTCTTTCTTCAATTGACTTCTTAATAGATTCCATGTGTTGGATCAGTGTATCATGGAATTGTTAAACCTCGATTCGAGTGTATTCTAGAAAGTACTTGCTTGTCATTTGACCATCATCATCATCGAAACAAAACCGTGAATGGATGAAGTGTTGAAACTGTGTCTTGAGTAATCTAAAAGCATCTATGGATCCAGTCTCTTGAAATTCTTCTTTGTCAAGTTTCTTTTCTAGTTGATCCACATTTTGGAACATTGTGCCTGTGAAAGTCTGAACATCTTTACCAAAGAGTGTCGCAAATGCCCTTTTGAATCCACACTGGGTCGAGTTCCTTTTAGTCGCTGTTTGAAAGAACCTTGAGGTGTGAATGAAGTAGTCGAAAAGATACTATGCAACTTTCTTTTGCCTTGTCTTGCATTTGTTGCATCTTTTGTTCATCCGGATCTGAACACGAAGAAAAAGTATCTTTCGTTTCCATGTAATCGATGTGTTGTGAGTATATATTGTTTATGTTGAAGTAAGCACCTATGAATCTTAAGAAAATAAAGTTGTGTTGTGAATGAATTGTGTCGTTTTAATGTGTTTCAAGGAACTTGTAATAACAAAAATATAGCCTAAAAAGTATTTATATTTTCGACACCCTCTACGTTTTAAAGATGACAAAATGTAAAAACATTCTCACGATAAAAAATAAACATTTACAGTTATTAGGGTCTAAAATTCCATTTCGACATAAATCACTTAAGGTATGGATAAACAAATCATTAAACATGATTAGTGATCAAGAAAATAATTTTTCTTCTTAACCATCACATTTCTACAAAACTATTTTTTAAAAATACACAAAATAGTTTTATTAATAAAAATAATGTTTTATTTAAAAACATAAGTTTGAATTCAGTTTCCCCCCCCCCCAAACAAAAAATAACATAGCAGGATCAACATTCCCCACAAAAAGACAAAAAGGGTGTGTTAGTCTAGTGGCGGCCCCTTTAGTGGCTAGGGGCCCCCCAGATATATTTGGGACCACCGGGACCGCCACCAGATGACGTTGGGATTGCCTGCCTATAAATACTGCACTATTCTCAGCAGAAAAACAGACCTCTTTGCACAGATTTTTCAAATTTCTCTCATTTACTAAAACCTTCTTTCTCTCTCTAAATCTATTGATCACTAATATAGTTTAATCTTGTTTCAAATGATCAAATTTCATCTTCTACCTTCTACTTTCTTCTATCAAGTGCAAGAGAAGAACACTCGTATTCGCCAAGAAATGAAGTGTTATAGATTAGTGATTTCTTCTATCATCTTCTATATCCAAACCTCTAGTTTCTTGATCTTGTGTGATTGTGTCAATCCGGATAGTGTATAAATCCAAAAGGGTAGATTATGTGTTGGTTAGTTTTTTAGTCCTTAAAATACGTTAGTAAAGGTGTAGATTGGTTCTAGCTAAGATTAAGACTCAACATTTAGCTT
>BQNB010140789.1:0-17365 GCA_026074375.1 Tanacetum coccineum | reverse complement strand
TAAAGACAAGAGCCTGAAGAATAGGCGGGATAGTTTGAAATGGATAAGTCCAAGCTCTTATCTACCTGAAGACAAACTATCTTGCATAGGGTATAAAGACAAGGTCAGTATCAGCGCTGACCTTAGAAAGTGTGTTTGTCCCATATTTAGAATAGAATTGTAATAGAGACAAAGTTATATAATATGTACTAGCCTATCAACATTAGGACACACACTTATCACCCATGTGGGTGCTACCCTACCTAAGTAGTATAAATAGAACTCTGTAAAAAGGAGTAGGTTTAAGTTTGTGTATTCAAAGTCTTAACTTTCACAAACACCTACTCCTCCAATATCTACTAGGTCCCTAAGCAAGCTCAGTTGGTTAGCATAGTAGTCGAATTTGCATAACACTTTAAGTTTATGCAAAGTTGTTTGTGAGGAGATCACACACACACATACATTGTCATGCAATCCTCATTGTAGTTCCACATACAATTGGTTATAATTCTTGATAAAAAGAGTTAAACGTTAAAAAGTTATTTTTGTGTCTTTTACTTATTGTCTATCTTACTTGCATAAAACCTTTTCAAAGAACATAATATATTACTTTACTCTCAAGCCATAATTTAATAAATGATAACTTTGTAGGTATTGTTCACTAACTAAGACGGAACAACAAGTAGTATCAGAGCAGAAGATTTATAAAACTTTTAACACTTAAATCTGCTCAAAGTTTTTAAAAACCTAGATCCTAAAATAGTTGCCGAAAGTACTGTACCCCAGCTAGTTGACAAAAAGGGACATAACTATGCTGCTATTGCTCCCAAACTAGATCCGAGAAAATTCAATAAGTGGAAAAAGCGTATGCTTTGCTACTTAGTGGGAATGGAACCCTACTGATGTGTTGTTGTAGTGGTGTTTATTTATGGGTGCCAATAAACCTGAGTCCTAATGGACCCCGGATGAGAGGAGGGAGGTCAATCAAGACCAATGCCTCAGAAGCATCATTATATCATGTCTACCAGATGATATAATAGAGTCATTCATTAGCTGTGAGACAGCTAAAGATGCATGAACTGACTTGGTTTACAGCTTTGAAGGTCCCTTTGATACCAAGGAAAACATGATCATGGATCAGAAACTTAAGTATCAAACTTTCAAAGCTAAAACCTCTAAGACTCTCTCACGGACCTACACCCATTACAAACCTTGCTTAATGAGCTTGCCAATGATGGTGTGACATTATCTAAGCACGAACTCAATGTTGGTTTCGTGAACAGTCTCCCTAAGAAATGGCTCAGCTTTTCTCAAGGACTTAGAAATGCAAATCACACTCAGACCCTTGACCTTGCTGATATCTATGAAAGGTTTGTCTATGAAGACAACCTTATCTCAAGGAGATACTCAGATATAAAAAAGGCACTAATTTCTACTCCCTCATACTCTCCCATATCAACTGGCTTCTTTTCTAATAACATTGTGCATGATTTTAAAAAAAATTCTGATGATGAGGCTGATAAGAGAACTAGTGAGGAGTACCTTAGAGATCTAGATATAGAATTTCATAAAAGGGCCCTGTTGGCTAATTCAAAATGTTTTATATAAAGGAAAAAAAATTTGTTCAAAAAGCAAATGAGGACACTGAATGTTACAAATGTGGCAAAAATGGTCATTTTGCAAGAGATTGCTTGTCTAAAACGTTTGAACCATCTTATAAATCTCCTATGTCTAATTCATCCTCAGTATCAAGAGGTTTTCAACCTAAGTTTACCCTAAAGTTTATTCAGTCTACCCAACATGCTTAAAGCAGTTAGGGTGAACCAAAAGTCCAAAAAGACCACAAGGCTGAATACAAGAAGATGAAAGCTAAAATGGCACTCCTTGAGGCTAGTCCTCCTACTTGTCAATCCTCAAAACCCTTTCAGTCAAAGAACAAAGGCTTAGTTGCTGAAACGTTCGATTGGGTTGAGGAAGAAGTATCTAACGATAAGGAGGAGACAATGGTTCAATTAATAATGGCTCTGGCTGATGATGAACTCTCTATGGGAAAGAATCATGAATGCAATAGAGAATGGATAGACATCACCATGAAAAAGGTAGATATTCTTCTCTATGGATGAGGACTCATATTGGCAAAATTATCTCAAATACATCAACATTGACCTAAAGTATGTTGAAGAGCAGAGATTAAACTTATTATCTAAATATAACAAAATTGTTTTTGAATTAAACAAGTGTAGAGATGATCTACTTGCCTTAAAACAAGCAAAGCTTGAGGCAGTCACTTTTTGTTAGATATTAGAAAAAGACTCGGTCACCCCGTGTATTTTACTGTTTATTATAGCTCGTAGTTTAATAGTTAATAGTACGTTTTTCGGTTTTAAGTCGGGTACGAATACCCGGTATATTGTAAGTACTATATATAGCCTCTTCCAACTTTGGAAGAGGTAAGCTAGTCATAAATTCATTTACAAAAGAAAACACTTTCTCTCTCTAGAAATTAGCCCGATCCAAGAATCGACCCCGTGTTATGATATAGGATATACCACAATTGGTATCAGAGCTTATGGGATGATTAGATCGTGTGTATGTGCGATTTCTTGCTTGTTGTAGATCGAAAAGTGAGCCATAGAAAGTTCTAGCTCGTTTTTTTGAAGATCTCCGAATTTTGTTGTTTGTATTGATAAAGTTTGGGTGTTTCTAGTAGCTATTACCTTATGGTATTGTGTTGTGCAAAAGAAATCAAGCAAAATCATTCAAAAGGGTGATTTATAGGTGATTTTGTGTGAAAAACGTCGTTGTTCTTCGTGGAGAGTTGCCAGAATTTCTTCACGCGGTTTGCTGAAAAATAGTAATTTTATATTAAGTTAGGTTACCAACCCTCTGACACACGGCGGGTTGCTTAGGTGGCGAGTTTGCTTAACGCGGCGAGTTTTATACAAATCAGCGTTTGCCTTACCGCGGTTTGAACAGGTGGCGAGTTGCTCAAGAGGCGAGTTGTTACTAAGCAGCGGTTTGCTTACCAGCGTGCAGAACAGGTTATCACTGGGTGGGGGGTGGTTGGTTGAATAATTTTAAAATAGCAAGTTTTTTTGTTTATTTCTTAAGGAAACTCTGGCGGTTTGAAAACTCTACGGCGGTTTGATTAAATTATTCTTCGCGGCGGGTTGCTTGGCAGCGAGTTGACTTCGGCGAGTTGCCTTAAAATTCCACCGGCGAGTTGTCTTAATTCCTCGCGGCGGGTTGCTTGGCAGCGAGTTGTGTTCGGCGAGTTGCCTTAAACTTCCACCGGCGAGTTGCCTTATTTCTTTGGGCAGCGGTTGTAGCCTTTTTGCGAGCGAGTTGAGCTCTGTCTTAGAAATTTGAAATACTCTCAAACTCGGATTTAATATCACTAAAACAAAATACGAATAAGTAACCTCACACTTTTAACGTACACTCACTAATCATTGACGATCAAACATATCATATCCATAATACATACAAGATACTAGTATGCAAGAAGACATTAGTGTGCAGGTTCTGATACACGCCCACCAATGCTTGATAGAACAGACTTTGAATCTTGGCAACAACGTATACGTCTGTACTGTCTAGGAAAGGATAATGGAGAGAACATTATGAAGTCCATTAATGAAGGACCATTTCATATGGGAACGGTCTCAGATGTTATTGCTGGAGGAACTGAGGGTGCAGTTCAACAAGGTCCAGTACGTGCTAGAGTCCTTAACGACCTTTCAGCTGAAGAAAAGGAAAGGTATAAAGCTGACATTCGTGCAACCAATATCCTACTTCAAGGTATACCAAAGGACATCTACTCACTCATCAACCACTATACTGACGCCAAAGACATTTGGGAAAACGTGAAGATGATTCTGGAAGGTTCTGAGTTAACAAAGGATGACCGGGAATCTCAATTATACGATGAATTTGAACACTTCCGTCAAATCAAAGGAGAAACCATTCAAGGATACTATGTTAGGTTTACGAAGCTCATTAATGACATGAGAAACATCAAGATGACCATGCCCAGGATGCAGCTTAACTCAAAGTTTGTGAACAACATGTTACCTGAGTGGAGTAGATTCATAACTGAAGTCAAACTTAATAGAGGTTTGAAGGAGTCTAATTTTGATCAGCTTTATGCCTATTTGAAGCAACATGAGGTACACGCTAATGAGAACAGAACAATGATGGAAAGGTTCCTTCAACCAACTAATGATCCTTTGGCACTAGTGTCGAATGCCTCAGTTCAGCAGTATCCAACACAATCATCCAAGTCTCCACAATCCTCAAATGAACCATCTCCTGCTGACAACTTTCAACTGGACTCAGGAAATTCCTCAACGGAAAACTTGATTGAAAGTTTATCCAACTCACTTGCCCTCCTCACTCAATCGTACAAATCACATCTTCCTCAAACAAACAATCAACTTAGAACGTCATCTAATGCAAGGAACAAAGCTACGGTTCAAGACGGCAGAGTTGTTGTTCAAGATGTCCGTGGAAGATACAATGCGAACAATCAAGGAAAACCATTTCAGAGAAACAATGCAAGAGGAAATGTTGTAGCTGGGAATGTAGGAGGTCAGAACAGAGGAGGCATTATTAATCCTAGACCAGCCAAACCCATTAAGTGCTACAATTGTAACGGACTAGGGCACATAGCACGAGAATGTCTAAGGCCAAAACGACTTCAAGATTCAGACTACTTCAAGGACAAGATGCTACTAATGCAAGCCCTGGAGAATGGTGCAGTACTGGACGAAGAACAGTTGTTGTTTCTTGCAGGAGAACAGATTATCAACTTTAATAAGGATGTGGATAATTCACCCGAGAATGATTTGGCACTCAATATGGACTATATCTTTGAAGCTGATGAATGTGATGCATTCGACTCTGATGTTGACGAGGGTCCCACCACACAGACCATGTTCATGACAAATCTCACATCGGAAGATCAAATCTACGATGAAGCCGGGACATCATATGACTCAAATACTCCCCGTTGAGGTCACAAGATCATGATACCTTTGAAAATCATTCAGATATATCATGAAGTACAAACACGAGATGCAAACCGATGAAAAACACAACAACGTTTGTTGACTTCTTGAGCTGACTATAACCGTAATAGTAATATTATTTCCGTAGATCAGTATGTGAGAGACAACGAAGATTCATGTGATCAAAAAGAAATGTAGCATCTGTGCGAAATGATGCATGGATGTCAATTATTGATGAAATGCATGAACAAGAATACAAAGTAGAATTAGCAAATAAATCCAGACATGATAATTAATGATCAGTGACCTCTAGAAAGATATAAGGAACTGGTCGGGGAATATGAAAAACGGGCAAAGTTTGAATTAACTGATAGAGAACGAAAAATTGATGAACAAATGAGAATAATTATCTCAGACCGAAATAGAAATGAAACTTCTTTAAAATCAGAACTTCATTCATTACAAATACTACTTAGTTCTACCGTTGGCCATTATAAGTCTAAGACAGAAGAAGTAACCATTTTGAAAAAGGATTTTAAACAAAAAGAAGACAAATTCCTTAAAGAGTTTTTAGGAGTAAAAAGGCTAAAAGAAAAGGTTGAAGATAGATTATACAAACAAGGTCAGTCTGTTCAAACAGTTCACATGTTATGTAAACCAAAATCCATTATCTATTGTTGCTGATGTAAATGCTGATGTACTTGGCTAAGTGCTTACTTGCAGGCTAAATTTCTAAAGTGAAAGCTAATGAACTCTCTATCTAAATGACACTAAACCTGCATAAACTAAGATTAAACTCTACAATTCTTTATTTAACTAAAATCTCAAATACTTTGCACTCTAAAATTGCCCTGGTGCTAGCACAAACTTATTGAGCTCAAAACTTTGTAATTCAACTAACTAACTTCTAAATTCTTTTTAAAACTTGATAATATGATCTAACTCAACTAAGTAAAATACTTTGACAAGAACATGTTAACTCTAAAGGTCAAATTCACCTTTACCCAAACACTCCTTAATATAAACTGTCCAAACCATTTTCTATCTAAATTCTAATTTAAAGCTAAAACTTACAAAACCTTATATCTACTCTCACTAGAATTCACCTACTTAAGCTATTTTAAAACTAAAACCTACAGCTTATTAGGAAATTTAAGCTACTTACTCAGCTAGCTCCTTAATACTAAATGACAGAATTTAAAGGAAAACTTGAGATTACTCAACTTTTAACTAATGAAAACTTAAAACAGCTAGAGAATAAGCCTAAACAAACATGTTTGAAGAGAATTGAACAAAAATGAATAGAAATTAGCAATTGACTTAAGCTAAAATTAAGCTGAAATGTAATTAAAAGCAATGAAAACCTTGATTTTTTGTAGTCTCAGTCACAAGTCACTCTATCTGATTGAGTGACTTAAAAGCATATACCTAATTGGCACCTTGCCTCTATACCTTGAGCTTTAAGCTCAATAAGCTAATATTAGCTTATTACTCCTTGTTGCTTCCAAAATGAATCAAACTACTTCAAAGGATAATGACTGGCTTATGAATGAACTAAAAGAGTAAAAGAGACAATTTAAACTAGAATTTGACTGAAATTGAGCTTAAAAACAGTTTAAGCTCAAAAGAGCTTATGAGAGCTTATTAAGTAAAAATTGCTTAAAATTTGAAATCAAAGAACAAAGAAACTGATATTAGGCTTTTATTGATCAAATGTAAAAAGTACAAGCTGAAATGACAATTGTACAAGTAAATGAAAACAAATTCGAAAAGCTTAAAAGAAAATTGCTTAAAAATAAGAAAAATGCAAACTGAAACTTAAACTAGCTCCCTTAATACTGTTCATCTTTCTTTCTCTTTTATAGATGTCCAGGTTCTTCTTGTTGTGCTTCTTGTGTTTGTGTTGTGAGAGGAAAACACAAACAATCTGAGCCCTTCAAATTTCTTGGTCTCCAATCCATTTAATCTTGGCCTTTGATTCGGTTTTTGGTGCAAAAATTTACCCGGATTGCCAACATGGCATGGTATCATGTGATGAGGTTTAAGTGGAGGTAGGGAGAGGGGATTGTTCTTTGTGTATTAGGAGTTGCAGGGAAAAACGTGAAAAGGAAAGGTGTAGAGTGAAAATGGCGGGAAAGGGGGTTTTTGGATTAAACTGGGTAAAAAAAGGTGCAGGGGATGTGTTTGAACAAATGGCAAAAATGGCCCTTATGGGTGTTTTGTATTCTTTCACCAATCGTCCTTGTGGTGTTAAGGTTTTAGGAATGTGGCAGGTTTAGTCCCTCAAAGATATTTTAGTTATAGCAAACGAGGTCCTTGGTGGGGGTTATAGTTTATGGGGTTTGGCAAGGTTGGTCCTCAAGGGTGATAAAGGGTATTGCATCTAACGTCCTTGTGTAGTAATAACATTTTGGGCCGGGTATGTTTATTAAACAAAAGGGTATTTGGGCTCATTTGGATTTGTGGGCTTATGGTTTAGTTTAGACAAAGTGGGCTGATCTGGGCCCACTAGGTGGGTACGGGCCACTTTTAACACTTTGGTTTTTCGGGTTCGGTTTTCGATGCTTTTTCCAACGACGTATCCCGGGGTTGACTTTGACTTTGTTTTGTCTTCATTAAATCGCAAAGCTTTGTCAGTCCTCCGGTAATTTCCGTTGAGCTGCCATTTTTCATCCTTTGTACCCTTGGCCTCAGTTTGTCGCGCTCCTTTCCAATCCGTGTTCGGTTTTTTGTCCTGTTTGGCTTTGCTTTTTGTCTTTAGTGAATTCCGGTAACCTGCACAGTAACGAAGCACAAAAACAATCATAATATATGGCATTTATGTGCGTTTTTGGTCGTTTAGGGTCGATTTTTAAGGTAGAAGGTATGTGTAATTACACACATACCAGGTTCCTTCAACCAACTAATGATCCTTTGGCACTAGTGTCGAATGCCTCAGTTTCAGCAGTATACAACACAATCATCCAAGTCTCCTCAATCCTCAAATGAACCATCTCCTGCTGACAACTTTCAACTGGACTCTGGAAGTTCTTCAACAAAAAACTTAATTGAAAGTTTATCCAACTCACTTGCCCTCCTCACTCAATCGTACAAATTCACATCTTCCTCAAACAAACAATCAACTTAAATGTCATCGAATGCAAGGAACAAAGCTACGGTTCAAGACGGCAGAGTTGTGGTTCAAGATGGTCCGTAAGAAGAACAATGCAACATCAGGGAAAACCATTTCAGAGAAACAACGCAAGAGGAAATGTTGTGGCTGGAAATGTAAGAGGTCAGAACAGAGGAGGCATTATGAATCCTAGACCAGCCAAACCCATTAAGTGCTACAACTGTAACGGACTAGGGCACATAGCACAAGAATGTCCAAGGCCAAAGCGACTTCAAGATTCAGACTACTTCAAGGACAAGATGCTACTAATGCAAGCCTAGGAGAATGGTGCAGTACTGGACAAAGAACAGTTGTTATTTCTTGCAGGAGAACAGATTTATCAAACTAGAATGAAGATGTGGATAATTCACCCGAGAATAATTTGACACTCAATGTGGACCATGTATTTGAAGCTGATGAATGTGATGCATTCGACTCTGATGTTGATGAGGGTCCCACTACACAGACCATGTTCATGATAAATCTCACATCGAAAGATCGAATCTACGATGAAGCTGGGCCATCATATGACTCAAATACTCCATTTGAGGTACAAGATCATGATACCTTTGTAAATCATTTAGATGAGTATCATGAAGTACACGAGATACAAACCGATGTGCAACACAACTACGTTGTTAACTCTGATGCTGACTATACGAGTGATAGTAATATTTATGTAGAAGACAACGAAGATCATGTTGTACAAAGAAATGTATCTTCTGTGCGAAATAATGCATTGATGTCAATTCTCGATGAAATGCATGAACAGGGAGTACAAAGTAGGTTGGCAAATAAGCCAGACATGATAATTAATGATTCAGTGACCTCTGAACTTGCGAGATATAAGGAACTGGTCGGGGAATATGAAAAACAGGCAAAGTTTGAATTAACTGATAGAGAACGAAAAATTGATGAACAAATGAGAATAATCATCTCAGACCGAAATAGAAAGGAAACTTCTTTAAAATCAGAACTTCATTCAGCACAAATACTACTTAGTTCTACCGTTGACCATTATAAGTCAAAACAAAGAAGTAATCATTTTGAAAAGTGTGAATTTAAACAAAAAGAAGACTGATTCTTGAAGAGTTTTTAGACAAAAAAGAGGCTAAAAGAATAAGATTGAAGATAGATTATACAAACAGGATCAGTCTGTTCAAACGGTTCACATGTTATGTAAACCAAAATCGTTTTATGATGAAAAGAACAAGGTAGCAATAGGCTACAAAAATCCCTTATGTCTTACTCGTGCAAAGCAAGCTCAGTCTGCTCTGTATAATGGTCATGTACTTGTCACTACAAATCATACACCCCCTGTTATACATGACTCAGAGGATACGCGTGAGATAGCTGAGATAACTAGGAAAAGAATGCTGTTGAAAACGCAAAGCCCTCTATGTGTGGAAAAGAAAGTTAGGATTCCCCCCCCCCCCGATTACTCGAAGGAGAACCTTCTTGCAACCTTTGCTCCCCAAAGAAATCTGACCCCAGAACAGATATTTTGGTCCATTTATGACAATAACAGGAAAAAGGCTGAGACCTCAGTTCTAAAACCAATTACAGCATTGACAGTGTATCCAACCAATACTCCTGTCAAGCTTGTCCCCAGAATTCTTCCAACTAAAAGTCAAGTGAAGATTAATCTTTATGTACTCACATAACTTTTTACGGAATTTGACAAAACTTGCAAAAAGAGAATCACCCCAACAGGTGTTACAGAGGGGGAAAGAGGTTTTGAGCAAACAAAAAGATGTTACCTCACTGAAGTTATTCCATTTTTCAAAACTCTTAAAGAACACTTTGTAGGAGTTCAAACGGCCCTCTTTAAAGAAGTTAAAGTAATGGAATTTTTTTTGATCAAATGAATAACGAAGTGGACAAGAATACTGTAGACAAGCAATGTGCTGAAATTGTGAAGAAAAACCTTCTCATTGAAAATGAGAATCTGATTGCTAATTGTTTGTCGACTCAACTGCTGTATGATGTGGAAAAATCACGTTGTCTAGATCTTGAAGCTGACATGTCTAAAGTTCATAATGAGTCAAAACATATTTCAAAACTTGAAAGGGAATACCTTAATTTGCAATTAAAGTTTCAACATCTTCAAGAAAGTTTTGATAATAAAAATTCACACATATCGCAGGAAGCTCCTGATTTTAACTCATTCTTTAAGATCAAGAATCTTGAACATCAGATTCAAGAAAAAGACAACGTGATTAGAGACTTGAAAGTTCTAGTCGCTAATGTGAATGACAGAAGTTGTGAGCCTTATAATGCTAAAGATGTCACTGCCTCTTATGTGAATCAAAATGATTGCGTTAAGTAAGCTAGAAAGGTCAAACAACAATACAAGGAATTGTATGATCAATTAAGATTTTCGCGACTCACACGAGATGAAAAACATCTACCTGTTATAAGAAATAAGAGTCTAAAGGCTCCATTGAGAAGCAAAGAGTCTGTATCACTAAGTGACTCTGTCAAACAAAAGTTCTTGCACCGGCATGTATCCATTGAGTTAAACCCATCCCTCATCCCCTTAAGAACAATAGGAGTGCTCATTTAAACTATATCAGCCATCTTAAGGAGAGTGTAGAAATAGTTAGGGAGATTGTAGAGAAAGCTAGAGTAGTTAAACCACTGGATAATGCACTTAACTATGCTTCCAGCTACACTAAGTTATCTCAGGAATTGTTAGAATATGTGATTGGTACTTGCCCAAAAAGTTTCAATGAAAAAAATAACAAGGCTCCCACTACCCCTGTAACTAGGAAAAAGCAAGTTACTTTTAGTGATAAACCAAGAACTTCATCTAGCAACACATAAAAACACGAAGTGCACCAGAAAGTTCAATAGACTAATATCCTTGTGATTCCTTCTACAGGAGTAGACGATTCTACTGAAGCAAGCAGATCAAAGCCTAGAACCAATACAAAGAAAAATAGGATCCTGCCTGCTAAGAAGAAGAATAAGAAGAAAGTAGAAGTACACCTTAGGATAAATAAGTCAGTATGGACAAAAGTTAAACGGATTGATTCTAGTATTAGCTCTAAGCGTGTTGTAATTAATTCGAATTCTGAATCTGTGTGCAAAATGTGTGACAGATGCTTAAACTCTGGAAATCATGAAATGTGTGTTGTTAATATTTTGAGTTCAGTAAATGCGACCCCAACTGTTAAACGTGTCTTGAATAAAGGGGAGCATATTTGGAAACCAAAAGGCAAGCTGACTGATAACAGGTTGAACAAGACCAAGTGGGTTTGGAAAGTAACGGAAAAACTATTTGCAGATATTGGTTATCAATGGAGACCCACAGGAAAGAAATACTCTGTAGGAAAACTTGATTGTGGTTATCAATGAAGACCCACAGGAAAGAAATTTGCCTTAGACGAAATGTGCCCTTTAACTAAGCTTTCTGTGAAATGTTCTACTATATCTGCTAACCAATAGGTCCCCAACAAAAATTGTGGAACTGAAATTCCAAACTCTCCAATAACACGACTGTCTTCAAATGCAGGTCGTACAGGTCATCCTTTGGTATCTGGACTCAGGCTGTTCAAAACATATAACGGGGAATCGTTCAAAGCTTATGAATTTTGTGGAAAAGTTCATCGGGACAGTCAGATTCGGGAATGATCACTTCGGAGCCATCATGGGATATGGAGATTATGTCATTGGTGACAGTGTGATCTTCAAGAGTAAACTACGGGAGGGACTTGGACATAATTTTTTCTCTGTAGGCAATTTAGTGATTCTGATCTTGAAGTTGCCTTCAGAAAGCATACTTGCTTTGTTCGTGATATTAATGGTGCAGACATACTTAAAGGCAGTCGTGGCACCAATTTGTACACAATATCGATTGATGAAATGATGAAGTCTTCTCCAATATGCTTGCTGTCCAAAGCTTCCAAGTCCAAATCATGGTTGTGGCATTGTCGTTTAAACCATTTAAACTTCAGTACAATAAATGATCTTGCTCGAAAAGATCTGGTTAGAGGTCCACCTAGATTGAAGTTTGAAAAAGATCATCTTTGCTCAGCCTGTCAACTTAGAAAAAGCAAGAAGTTCTCCCACAAACCAAAGTCTGAAATTAAAATATGGAAGTTCTTCATACCTTTCATATGGATCTGTGTGGTCCAATGAGAGTCCAGAGTATTAAAGGGAAGAAATACATTTTAGTCATCGTGGATGACTATTCAAGATTCACATGGGTAAAGTTTTTGAGGTCAAAGGATGAAACTCCAGAGTTTGTCATCAACTTTCTTAAGCAAATACAGGTTGGTCTCAACAAAATAGTCAGATTCATCCGCACAGATAATGGAACGGAATTCGTCAACCAAGTTATGTCTGAATACTATGAAGGTGTTGGCATATTTCATCAAAAGTCTGTTCCGAGAACTCCTCAACAAAACGGCATTGTCGAAAGACGAAATCGTACACTTGTGGAAGCAGCACGTACAATGATGATATTCTCAAAAGCACCTATGTTTCTATGGGCAGAAGCTATACTACAGCTTGTTACTCCAAGTACAGATCACTTAATTCATACTCTCATTACAAAACCCTTATGAGCTTGTACATTGATAAGTAAAGCCCTGATCTTACATTTCTCCGAGTATTTGGTGCCTCTATGCTATCTTACAATTGAAGCAAGAATCTATGAAAATTTCAGCCAAAGCTGCACATTGGGATTTCGTAGGTAATGCTCTAGCAGGAGGGCATAGAATCTACAACAAGAGAACTCGTCGATTAATGGAAAACATTCACGTCACATTCGATGAGATGCATCAGACGATGGCTCCTGTACGCATGAGTTCAGGACCCGAGCCTTTCATCATGACCCCTGGACAACTCAAATCAGGGCTCGCTCCAACCGATAAAGAGCTGGAGATGTTATTTCAACCAATGTTTGATGAATACCTTGAACAATCTCGAGTCAATGAACCAGTACCTTCTGCTACTGAAATTAACGCTCAAGTTGTTCCACCTGGTACATCTTTGTCTACAATTGCTCAAGATGCAGTCCATAGTATTAAAGGGAAGAAATACATCTTAGTCATCGTGGATGATATTCTAAGAATCACCTATGTTTCTATGGGCAGAAGCTGTAGCCACTGCTTGTTACACCAAGAACCGATCACTAATTCATACTGGTCATAACAAAACCCCTTATGAGCTTGTGCATGATAAGAAGCCTGATCTTACATTCTTCCAGGTATTTGGTGCTCTATGCTATCCTACAAATGATAGCGAAGATCTAGGAAAATTTCAAGCCAAAGCTGACATTAGGATTTTCGTTGGGTATGCTCCTAGCAGAAAGGGCTATAGAATTTATAACAAGAGAACTCGTCAATTAATAGAAACAATTCACGTCACATTCGATGAGATGCATCAGACAATGGCTCCTGTATGCATGAGTTCAGGACCCGAGCCTTTCGTCATGACCCCAGGACAACTCAGATCAGGGCTCGCTCTAACCGATAAAGAGTTGGAGATGTTATTTCAACCAATGTTTGATGAATACCTTGAACAATCTTGAGTCACTGAACCAGTACCTTCTGCTACTGAAATTAATGCTCAAGTTGGTTCACCAGGTACATCTTTATCTACAACGATTGCTCAAGATGCACCATCTACAAGTGCTTCATCGTCAACATCCGATATGCATCATCCAGTCCGACATCAAGAAATTGCAGAAGAACCCACTCACGAAGATTCCCCAATCAATCACGATGTTCTACATCCTTCACTTAACCCTGTTACTGGAGAACCAGGTTCGGCACAGTCATCATCTGGGAATGTTAATTCAGCGGAACCCAACCAAGTTAATCAACCACCAGATCATCTCAGAAGATGGACCAAAGATCATCCTCTGGATAACATCGTTGGCAATCCCTCTCATCTTGTATTTACCAGAAAACAGTTAGCATTGGATGCTTTGTGGTGCTGTTTCCATACGGAACTGTCCAAAGTCGAACCCAAGAACTTCAAAATGCCTATGATAGAAGACTGTTGGTTTCAAGCCATGCAAGATGAAATTCACGAATTTGATCGTCTTGAGTATGGGAATTAGTACTCGTTCCAATCTATGTTATGGTTATCGCTCTCAAGTGGATCTACAAAGTGAAACTTGATGAATATGGTGATGTACTGAAAAACAAAGCTCGGTTGGTTGCAAAGGGATATCGTCAGGAGGAAGGCATTGATTTTGAAGAATCGTTTGCTCCAGTTGCACGAATAGAGGCCATCAGAATCTTCATTGCCAATGCCGCAACCAAGAATATGATCATCTATCAAATGGATGTCAAAACTGCTTTTCTGATATGGTGATCTTCAAGAAGAAGTGCACCGCTTGTCTGTCAGCTATGGATTGGATTTGAAGGACCAAGAAAATTCACTACTCAGTCTATCGTTGGAAGGAAGACTCTTTATGGCGAACGCTCCAAGAGGCGCCAAGGGCGTGGTTGACACACTCTCAAAGTTCCTGTTGGCCAAAATTTCTGCAAGGGTGCCGTGGATCTCAACATTATTCACACACATAAATATGGCAAAATATTCTACTTGTTCAAATATACTGTAGATGACATAATTTTTTGCCCTCTTTATGTCATAATGTGTGTCACTTATTTTCCTTAAGAAATGAACTCCAAATTTCAGATGTCAATGATGGGACAAATGTCGTTTTTCTTAGGACTACAAGTCTCTCAAAGTCCCAGAGGCATCTTTATTAACCAAGCAAAATATGCTCTCGAAACCTTAAAGAAATATGGAATGGATCTCTCTGACCCTGTCGATACACCAATGGTGATCGATTGAAACGTGGACGAGGATCTCATGGGGAATTCCAGTTGACCAAAACTCGATTTAGAGAATGTTCGGCTCCCTAATGTACCTTACAACCTGTTAGACCCGACCTTGTATTCGCGTATGCATGTGTGGCTAGATATCAGGCTAAGCCTACCAAAAAGCACAAACTTTAAGCTATAGAAAACATGTCTTTCGGTACTTGTAAGGAGAACCATTAACATGGGTCTTTGGTATCCGAAAGACAACGCCATGTCACTAACAGCTTATGCAGATGCAGATCATGCGGGATGTCAAGATTCAAGAAGAAGTACGTCGGGAAGTGCTCAGTTTCTTGGAGATAGATTGGTTAGCTGGTCATCAAAGAAGCAAAGAAGCACTGCAATATCAACTACAGATGCTGAATACATCGCCATGTCTGGATGTTATGCTCAAATCCTTTGGATGCGATCACAGCTCAAAGACTACAGATTTAACTTCATTAAATTCCTTTTATCATGATAACAAGAGTGCATGGCTCTTTTGCTGTAACAACACGTCCAGCACTCTACGATCAAAAAACACAGCGACATATGGCACCATTTCTCGAGAGCAAGTGGAAAATAGAGTAGGGGTGAACTCTTACTTGTGGAAACGAATTATCAACTTTGAGACATTCTCACAAAAGCATTACTAAGAGAACGGTACCCCAACCATCGAATGCTCTTATTTCACGCTCAGCCTAGCATGAAGAGTTTGACCCTGAACTCTCATACGTCTCAAATAGGAGAGGATGGTTAATAAAATGCCTTCGTGTCTCCATTTGTAAACGTCTAACACATTTTCTCTAAAAATAATATAAAAATATAATATAATATTATAATATATATATATATATCTTAACTTACTTAGGACATATTTTAAGTCATTTGGAATTACTAAAAGGCTTGCAATTACTTCACATTGCAACCCGGTTTAATGTCTGGGCATGGATTACTTTATATCCAAGCATTATAGGAGTATAGTAAAACAATGGTGATGGTAGAGCTGTTCGCCTGATCTTTTCATCTCAATCAACGACTACAGCTCTTTCAATAGAAAACGGGTCGTTGTTTGAGGGGGAGAGTGAATGTGAAAATTTGCTTCATCACTCAAGGTTCTAAAAGAAGTAATTGGGAGAATCTTCCATGGTTATTTAGGAGTGGTGTATGCTATGAAAGTGTAATTATAAGATGGTTGTTGTATTCTAATGGGTTAATATTTGAAGGGGAGTTAACTAAAGGTCCAAAGTTATCTATAGTTATAATGTTTAGGGATTTAAAAGCAATTTGCTTTTTGTTTCCTAGCCTTATTAACCAATAGGGACTAAATTGGCCAATTGCCTAAACTTAGAAAAGCCTTAGAAATACTTAAAACAAAAAATAAAAGAAGATGGAAACCTAAGGGACTGAATCTGCCAACTCTCTAACTTAGGATATAAAAGAGGCGGCGAGTTGGTTCTTGGTCAAACCTATCAAAATTCAGTCAACGACAAAACACACACACACACTCTCTCGCAACTCGCCGCCAAGAACAAAGCCTCAAATCGTTTATTTCCAGTGTTTCTTGCAAAGGTATTTATCGAACTTTAATCTATATCATTTATTCTATGTGTGTATCAATGGAATCGAATGAAAACACATTAAAAGGTGTAGAAAAATTAGATCTAGGGTCGTCTTAGATGCGAATGCCAATGTAGTATTGTAAGGTGTGATTTAGTTGCTGGGAATTGTTCATAAGGCATATATTACTAAGTGTTGATGTGTGGATTTCTGTCTCAAACAATAATGAGTGATTTGCTTATGTTTCTTAATGGCGAGTTGTCTTTTAGAAAGTAGATATCTGTGTGTTTGATGGAAAGAATGGTTGTAATGTGTATATGATGCGTAGGAATGCCTTAGGATGTGATTAGTTTTGACAAAGGAGGTGCGTGGTTTGAATTTTGAGAGATCTGTCCGAATGGCGAGTTGCTTATGTTTCTAGGTGGCGAGTTGGTTATTTTATTATTTTTAATAAACTTACTCAACCCGCTGGTTCATATGGCGGGTTGATTCACAGCGAGTTGCCTAACGGCGGATTGATTCACAGCGAATTGCCTAACGGCGGGTTGATTCACAGCGAGTTGTCTAACGGCGGGTTGATTCACAGCGAGTTGCCTAACGGCGGGTTGATTCACAGCGAGTTACCTAACGGCGGGTTGATTCACAGCGAGTTGCCTAACGGCAGGTTGATTCACAACGAGTTGTCGAATGGCGGGTTGACTAACAGCGGGTTGCCATAATTTTCTATTATTTCATTCCAACAGGAAAACCGTCGTCTCTTGGCGGTTTGGTCGAATATTTTTATATATTAAAATATTCAACCCGCCCTTTTCAAATTTATTCATGGCGGTTTAGTGCCTTCC
>BQNB010140788.1:0-17365 GCA_026074375.1 Tanacetum coccineum | reverse complement strand
TTTTAGGAAAACTTAAAACCATAGATTCAAAGGATTTAAAGCATGTTGGGAATTAAAAGTCTTCTTAATACTGTTAAATATTAATGCTACTAGTCAATGATAAAAGAGAAGTTTCAACTAGAGACATTAATGGTGATTGAAAACATTAATTTTGGTTGAAGACTTTCTGTTAATTGAAGACATTAATGTTGATTGAAGACATTAATGATGATTGAACACTTTATGATGATTGAAGACTTTATGTTGATGAGAAGTTTAATTGAGGTGATTAATGTTGATTGAGGAGTTACAATTAATTATGGAAAGTATTGAATACATTTGATTAATGTTGACCACATAGTTAGAAACATATTGAATACTTAATTATGGTATTCAATATGGTTGACTAGATATGTTAGGAAATATTGTAAACTCTAATGGACTTCTTGGTGTATAAAAGAAGGTCCAGGGTATAGAGTTAGATAATAGAATCAATAGTATCCAAACCTAATAGAAATCAATAGCAATATACGAAGTTAGTTTACAATTGTTCTTCTTAGTACTTGTGTTAAGATTCCGCATTAGCACATAGTATTCATAGTCATTGTCTCTCATATAGTTGATTTGGATTTATTCAAGTTAGCTATTGGCTTACAAAAGGCTAATCAGATCCAAGACTTTGGACCTACAAGTGGTATCAGAGCCAATAGAGGGACTCTGAGTAAGAAGAATCACTAGAACCACAAACAAACACTCTCTTTCAGATCCTTACAAAATGTCTCAACCTGCTAATGATGAGTTCTCTCAACATCTCAGTGATGATGAAGCATCAAACCATGAAGATGCATCAGACACTGGTGCTGCACCTAAACAACAACAACAGGTGATTCCTCAAACAACTGCTATCTCAAATATCAAACTCCCAATTCTGAAGAAGGAGGAGTATGATATATGGGCTATGGAGATGGAGCATTACCTTGAGTACATTGATAATGATGTTTGGAAGGTAATTCAGAATGGAAACTCCAAGAAGAGAATTTCAACTGGAAAGGATGGTGTAATTCGAATACTTCCACCAGTAACTGCTGCAGAAATTCAAGCTGTTGAAAAGGAAAGGAAGGCTAAGAATATCTTGCTGATGGCCATTCCCAAGGAACATATGAGAAGATTTCATGGAATGGATGATGCAAAAGAAATCTGGGAAGCCATCAGAACTAGGTTTGGTGGTAATGCAAATTCAAAGAAAATGCAGAAGGCTGTTTTCAAACAACAGTTTGAAGCATTTACAATATCCAGTTCAGAAGGGTTAGAAAAGGGATATGACAGATTCCAACAATTACTTTCTCAGTTGGAAGCTCATGGTGCTGAAGTATCAACTGAGGATGCAAATCATAAGTTTCTCAGATCTTTGCCCCCAGCATGGTCCAATCTATTCTGGCAAAGACTAGAATGAGAAACAAACCAGAGATTGACAATTTACTATTGATGAATTTGTAAATTACCTTAGAGTGTTTGAGCAAGAAATTCAAGGTGCTCCAAAACCATCTTCAAGTGCTCAAAATGTTGCTTTTGTTTCACAAAGCAAAAGTAGCACTACTTAAGTTTAAAGTCAAGTTATCTCTGGTGCATACAGTTCTTGCACTCCTTCTACTTCTTCAACCAATGTTCCTGAAAAAGAAGTTCTTGCTGGTTTTGCTGATGAAGTAATCTACTCCCTCTTTGCCAAACAAACAGAGGATTTGGACTTACTTCATGAAGATTTGGAACAATTGATGATGGTAATATTGAATGAAATGGACATCAATTAGCAAATAGCAATGAGCTATCGAATGAAGAAGTTTTATAAGAAAACAGGAAGGAGAGTTCGATGGATGGAAAAAACCCCTGTTGGTATTTGACAAAAAATAAGCTTGATGATTTCCAATTTGTCCACAACCTGGTCACTTTGGCTAGAGAATGTACAGCAAATAGGACATATTAATGGAAAGAAGAAAGAGAGACTCTCTTTAGAATCAACATCAAGAAGCTGGAAAGCAAGAGAGTAGAATCAATGGTTTTGCTGACAAAGGATGATGGGATTGTTCATTGGGAGAAACTACTGAAGCAAAGAATCAAATCATCACTTATGGCTATCAGCCAAGCAATGAGGTATCGTTGTGATCTAAAACTTGTATTGAATCATATAAACGCTTAAAACAACTGTTGATGAAACAAATGAAATCAGTTTAGGTGATCAAGAAGCACAATACTTGCCTATATGTATAGCTGTTAAGAAAACCAGAAGCTCCACTTGTTACTTTCTCAAAAACAACAACTTTCTCTAAATGAAAAGCTTGCAATTTCAAGCTAATGAAAATACATGGGAAAAAGATGAAAATCTTTAAAAGATAAAGGAGAAGTAGGAATGAAAGCTATAAAAGAAAAGAACAATTGCAGAAAACAGAAAGATTCATGGAACAATTCCTTCCAAGATCCTTGGAGATTAATTTAATTCAGGCATGAAGGTACAAATGAAAAACATGGCTTAGGGAATTGAAAAAAAATCAAATTATGAAGGTACTAAGTTATGTAGGAAGAAAAGAACTTTTTCCACTGATTTTTAAATGTTCAAAGATGAGGATTCAATAGTGAAAGCCTTCCAAACAATTATTTACAGAAGACCACTGTTTTTAAAAGGTGTCCCACCTGCCTATTTAAAGTTGGAGATTTATACTCCTCAACCACAGGAGGAAATTGATGATGCTTTGTATGTTTATGGCAAGAAAGGTCCTCAAAAACCTAAAATTAGTGTGTCAGATGACAATTCTTCTGAGCATTCTACCTGTCAATCCAATGACAGTGAAGGATCTTGTGGAAATACTTCTGAGCACTCTTTTGAGACTGAATCAGAAAGTTTAGATGAACCTAATGAAATGTCTAAGTCAAGGTTGGAAGTAACAAATGAGAAAGATGTGTCTGTTCCAGAATCAACAGAAGTTGCACCTAGTTGTGTCTCATACATAAAAACTCCTAGGCAACCTCTCAAAGATAATGAAACACATAAAGTTAATAGGAAGAGTTGGAATGATATGATGAAAAGAGAACTAGGGGAAGGTTACTCTTTTATAAAGAGAGAAATGAGTTTGTTTGTGGTAGTCTAAGTCACTTGATAAAAGACTGATGACTATAATGTAAAAGACAAATGGCTAGGAAGCTGAGGTAAAGAGGGGTTGTTAATACATGGCAATGGGGTGAAAAACATTATGAGGACAAATGCAAACAGGATTATCACTCTAATAATTTTGTATCCAATATCATTACAACTAATAACTTGTAGGCCAAATTTAATTCAGTTAATGCATAATATAATACTGTGTGAGGAACAAACATTAGTTTCTGTTGAGGCCTAAAGTTAATTCTGGAAGGCCTGAAAGTTAATTACTGATAGGGCCTAAAAGTTAATACTGTTAGTCCTAAAGTTAATTCTGTTAGCACAACCTCAAACAGTATAAGTCCCAAAAGACCACAGATGGATCAAATTAATCAAAGAAGGGATTTTTCAAAATCATATTCATCTGTAAGAAGACCTTTTGCAAAGTCTACAGCACAAATGGCTCATGCTAATGCTGTAATGGGAAGTTGGGGATCTGCTGTTAAGTCCTCAGCAAGTTATAATTGGAGGAACTCTAGGCCAAACTTCAATTATAACAGTGGACCTACTTTATTATTAGAACTGTGAATGCAAAATGGCCACAGGCAGACCCAAGCCTGCAAGCCTGGGTCCCAAAGAGAAACTAAATAACTTTTATATTCAGTGCAGGAATATCACTGAAGAAACATGGGTTAGAATAGAGGTTATTTTTGATAGTGGGTGGCCTCAGGGCCACATGACAGGTTAAAAAGGAACACCTAAGGATGTATGAAGACTCATGGAGGATCTGTTACCTTTGGAGGTAGCAAAGGCTACATCTCTGGTAAAGGTAGAATTAGAGTAGGCAATTTAGATTTTGACAGTGTGTCCTTTGTGAAAGAATTAGGGCACTTTAACCTTTTCTCAATATCACAAATTTGTGATAAGCAGCATAAGGTTCTTTTTACTGAGACTGAATGTCTTGTGGTGTCCTCTGACTTTAAGATGCCTGATGAAAATCAGAAAAAGGTGGCTTAAAGGACCGGGCTGGGAGTGACGATCACAACATTTACATTTTTGACATGAAGAACACCTTTCTCCTGCTAATGGATTTTGCCCTGTTTGAATGCTAAGGCCACATCTGATGAATCTGAAATTGTTTCATAGAAGATTAGGTCATATCAAACTAAAAAAATCTAAACAAACTTGTGAAGGGAAACTTGTTAAAAGGTTTACCCTTTTCCAAGGTATTATCATAAAATATCACACATTGTTTGGCTTGCCATACAGGCAAACAACAGAAGGGGCCTCTTGCAATGCCAAGTTTAGAAAGATTGATCACCAATCCTCTTCACACTTGCATAATGACCTTTTTTTGTCCCACTTCTTGTGAAAAGCATATAATCATGCAAGTTATTTGTCTTGTTTATCTACTGATGATTGTAAAAATGTTTGTTGGGTATTCTTTTTGTCTTCCAAGGATGAAACTAGTGGCATACTTAGACCTTTATTAGGCAGATTGAAAACCAACTAGTCATAGAGTTTAAGATCATTTCAGACAGATAATTGCACAGAATTTAAGAATAGATATATGCTTGAAATTTGTGGCCACAATGGGATAAAACAAGAGTAAAGTATGCCAGAACCTCAAAACAAAATAGTAGTTTGCAGTAGAGGATAATAGAACCCTAATTGAGTCTGCTAGAACTATGCTAGCAATTCACTCTTACCAACCCACTTGTGGACTGAAGCAGATAAAACTGCTTGCTAAATTTTCAATATGGTATAATAGTTGACAAAACCTCAGACACAAAACTCCATATGAGCTTTTTTATTTGGCCACAAACCAATTATACTCTACAAAAGACCATTTGTGTGTCATGTTACCATCCTAGATACTCTTAGTTTGCTAGGAAAGTTTGATAGAAAAATCTGATAAGGATTCCTATTAGATGGTTAACATCCTCTACACAGCAAAAGCCTATTGGTTTTACAATCTAGTAACCAACAGAGTAGAAGTTAATTCTGCATGTTAATTTTCTATAAAGCAGAAACCCAATGTCAAAAGAGTATGATATAAGACTTGGATTGTTTGAATTGACTATCTAACTGACTCTAAGAACTATATTCCTGTATCTATTGGAGAAATCAATCTACCATGCAGGTATTGTTAGAGGAAACTAACATTGGCAGGATCTTCAAATGCTTCCAAGGAAAAGAGAAGAGTGGATGTGGAGATTTATTGTTTGTGCCTTCAGCTGTCAAGATTCCTGAAGAAAAAGAAGAATCAAGGACAGACTTCGCAAAAAAACAAAGCAGAGTGAGACCTTGACAGACCCACAAACAGAGATGAAGGATCCTCTACTAATGCCTAATAATCAGCTTTTAGAAGAGAGTAGAAGAGAAATTACCCTAAAGCATTGTAGGAAAGTCCCTTAAAACAACACTACCATTTACCTAACTCACTTATTATTGTGTGAGACATTAGAGAAGGGATTTATTTGGAAATGTTTAAGAATTAATGTTTGAAGAACCTCATAGCACAGATTAAATCTGGAGCGAAATAGGACAGCAAAAGATTATATTGGGAGATATTTAGAAACCTGTAGGGTACGATTGCCTTGCACTTAGAATCCATGGTGTTTTATATGATGTCTGAGAGAAATATACTCCATCTGCTGAGGTATGACAAACTAGTTTGAAAATTAAGCCTTTTGGATGGAAAGAAGAGTTGATTGTATATGCTTATAGATTTGTTGAAAATGAAGCAAAACAAGCTGGCATTAGAAAGTAGGAGGAATTTGGTTTTGACAGACTCTGAAGAGGAAGAACCTGATGCTCAGGGGAGGAAAAGTGAAGATGATCCTCTAGATTCTTCAGTACAAGGACTGATTACTCCTCCTACAACAAAGGTAAACACTTCAGGGGAGGAACAAGTGGAAGAAATAAGTCCCCCCCCCCCCCCCCCCAAACACTCATGAAGCATCCAAAACTCACTCAAATGGGTTTGCCACTTAAAAAGTCCAGTCCAATGGGACAAAAGGTGAAAGGAGATACAAGAGAAGAAAAGAGACTAAAGGAAAGAAGGTAGTCTCAAGCTTGGACTTTCAAGAAGAATTTGATGCAGTGCGTGAACAGGTTAATACTGCTAGTACTGAACAAGTTAATAACTGCTTGGAGTAGTTAATACTTGGCAGTAACTAAACTAAGTACTTGGCAATGAACAAGTTTAGTACTGGTTGGTGAACAAGTCATTACTGGTCAAGATAAAGGACAAAGAGAAGGAAAAGCTCCCATGAATCAGTGAAGAAACTCCAAATAAGTCAAAGGAACAAATTTTAACACGAAGAAAGCTAAGCCCTTCATAAGCAATAAGATTGGGATACCTTACAGAAAGTAAAGGAGGCTAAACAAGTACATTTGGAACGTCCTCTCCTAGCACGAAAGGATTGCAGAAGAAAAGAATTTGAATGATCAACAGCGAAAAGAAAAGCTCAAATCAGTTTGAAAGCTCAGCATTACACTATGAAGATTGGGCTATTGAATAGAGCATAAGATTGAACTAATACAGAGTTGTCAAAAAGCGAGGCTAGGAATTGAACTTCAAGAGAAGATTAGCGAAGACTATGGTTGATCATGTGAAACAAAGAAAGAGTAATATGCGGAAGAAAGAGCATAGAGGCTAAAAGAAACAAGCCCATGACCCAAACACAGCTGAAGACCTATATGATGAATTACTTAAAGAATCAAGGGACATGGAAGCTATCCCAGCTGCGAAAATGATATTTTTGAAGAAGTTCAAGGAAGTAATTTGAACAGCTTGTGAAACAGGTTGAGTCCTTAGCACCAATAAGTTTTGAAACCACTAAAGCAAGTTTGAAAAGATTTGGTGAAGAGCTTCAAGACAAGACACCAAAAAGACTAAAAGATGATAAAGATGTTGAAGCAAAGGGTGATGAGCCAACCAGGAAGTCTGGAAGAAGAAAACAGATGGCAAGGAAAGGTATGTATACAAGTGTTGATGAAAATGATTCTGAAGATTAAGATGAGGTTGGTGAGCAAGAAGAGTCTACCACATGTACTGAAACTCCAATTAATCCTGTTCCTGTAGCTATGAAAACACCTAGTGTAGCTACCTATAAGATTATTAAGCAAGGAGAAAAAGGAGTGTACCAAATAGTTAGGGAAGATGGAACAGATATAGTCTATATTAATTTTGGTGCTATGTTGAAATCTATATCTAGATAAGATCTCACTAAATTAATAGGATATTGTTAATGCAAAGGCGTATTGGGATGGAGGCCAGATGGATAATTTAGAGAAAGAGAGTTTAGGAGAATGTTTAAGACTAATGTTTGAAGAAACCTCTTATCACAGATTCTAGTAAGGTAGAGAATTAGGACACAAAAGATTAAAAGTTGGAGATGATTCTGAATACAAGTAGGTAACAATGCCTTGAACTTAGAATCCCTGGATGTTTAAAATTTGATCTGAGAGAAAATATCCCTCTATCTGCATGATGTTATGTCAAACTATGTTAAAAATGAAGCCATTTAGGATGGAAAGATGAGTGAGAAGCTATAGCTTGTTGAAAATGATGGAAAAACAAGCAGCATTATAAAGTAGTAAAGTTTGCAATGGTTGAAATCCATAGGATAGAAAATGAGAAGGATAACCTGTAGAGGTGCTATGCCAAACTCACAAATGGTTATCAGTTCACCATGTCCTAACCAACATAATGACTGGCTATCCAAGAGCAAACGGCTCTTGGTAAAAGACTACTCAAATCCGTTCTATGGTGACAAACTTGCAAATAAGTTGTATGGTCTTCAACCACCATATCTGTCATAAGTGAAGATTGGCTAGCCCACAAGTATATGGCATTTGTGGGTAAATGGCTGTGGAAAAACCATAACTAATCTATAAATTATGGCTTAGGTAAATACTAATTGCAAATCCATATTAGATGGGTTGACACTTTACCAAAAAGTGGAATGGTATATCAACTCACCAGTTTTCATGTAACAAAGAGTTGAAATGGGTTATCAATCCACCATTGAATTTTACCTTTTCTAGGTGCCAAAGGATTGATCTAGCCCAGAGCTAAAGGCATAACAAATCCATTGATGGCGTAATGGTTTGCCAAAAACCATATGGTAATCACTCACCATTGTATCAAGAATTGAGAGTTAAAATGGTTTTCCTAGTTAACCATGGACATACACCTTTTTCTGGTGGGCAAAGGACTAGACTACTCCAGAGTTAAAGCTACTAGTAAAGAGACATCAATCCATTTAACAATTTTCTATGAGTACCACCTCCTCACAGGGTTAACACACTGGAATTGATGATAATAGACTGTAAAACCCCTTTAATGATTTTATGTACAAAATTGTTAATGTAGCTGATATAAAGGATTGCTACAGAACCTTAAAGATAGTTGCTACAAAGAATAACAATGGATAAGACTTTGAAGTGTTGCAACAAGAACAACTAGAAGAATTCTACTTTACAACATCCTCAGAACTAAAGTATTCTTTAAAGATCAAGATGGTTTTGAAGAACTTGAAGTTCAACAAGGAAGATCAAGTTAGGGGAGGATTGTTGGGAAAATAGGATTGTAAACAGACTTAAAACTGGTAGTAATAACAGTTTAAGTCCATATAGTAAATAGTTAGTTTTCTGTTAGTATAGAGTTAATACTGGCAGTACTAAGTTTAATTCTGGAAGTACTAATTAGTGACTGGTAGTCATAGCAGTACTAAATTTACTGGTCCATAAATTAATTCTATATTCATAGTTAGGGAGTCCTGTTTATGAAATAGAATAAGTAATAGTTATCTTAGAGATAATCTAAGGAGATATCTTAGGAAAGGATTATGTATATCCTTTCACACTGTTGTAAAGCCCAAATAAGGGTTTTCCTTGGTGTAATAAGAGTAACCCTAAGGTACAATGATATGGGACAACAACTTTAGAGAAATATCAATAGCAAGCATAGAGCTTGAATAGCAATTTTAGTATTGATGTTTCTTCTTTACTCTTGTGTTAAGTTTCCGCATTAACACTTGATAATTCATAGTCAGTGTCTCTCATATAGTTAATTTGGATTTATCCAAGTTGTCTATCGTCTTACAAAGGCTAGTCAGATCCTAAACCAAGGACCTACAAAGATCTAGGATATTGGATTCCCATATATAAGAATGCTAAAGATTAAAGCTTGAGTGAACGATGGACAAAACCACGAGCACGAGAGTCTTCATAATCTGAGGCAATCCTGAACATAAAACACAAGCCACGAAACACGAGAAAGGAAGAGGCGAGCCTCCTCACGTCACACTTATTAGAAAATAGAAAATAAAAACATAGGTTGCCCCCCCAAGAAGCGCTTGTTTTTATGCGAGTCTCTAGCTTGACTCTCCCCATATCATCATGATATTAGGGACGACACATGTTGAAGAGCAAATCTCCATCAGACTTTCATTCATGATGTTTAGATAAACATTGAAGCACTTGAAAGTTCCACTCCGATGAGATACCACCGGCTCTAGAGAATAGAAAAATCTATAAATGGAGATGTCAGGGTCAAAGATAGTATCTTCACTCCCGGAGGAGAGAAGAAGAGAAGAATCCATAGAATAAGTGAGATAAGGAAGAAAGATTCTGATAACAAATGTGAGGGAAAAATAATGGCGATCCTCAAAGGGTAACCTCACATATGTCGGAGAAATAATTTTCTCATGAATCCCGGGGTCGAAAACTTTGACCATACTCTTCAAATCATCATTATCAGGTTCATCCTTTAAGCTTCTTGGGTCATGATCTAAAAATACCTCAGGAGGAAGATTATGGGTAGTATCATTAGTAAGCAAACACTCAAGATAGATTATGTCTCCCTCCGAATCATGATAACCGTCCTTAATATCCGTAGAAACATCAATATCTAGAAAAGCATCGATCTCATCAATATCGCCTCCTGGGTCGAAACACTCATCCTCATTAGCATCGAAAAGAGGTGTGACTAGTAAAGCCGGCTCATCAAGGTTAGAAACATAAGAGTCCTTGTTCTCGATGTCCTCTAACACCTCATTAAAAAGAGGATTTACGTCACTAGAGATGTACTCTTCATCAAATTCAAAAAGAGGGTTCGAATAAATTTTAAAATTTTCCTCCTGAACGTCCTCCTCAGGAAGTGACTCGTCATCACTAGAGGTAAAATCATCATTAGCATCGAAGAGAGGATTAGAGAAAGTCACAAAATTTCCCCGTGGAACTTTAATGGAAGAGAAATCATCACACGAAGGCAAATCACAATCACTATCACTCTCAGAAGTATCCTCGGACTCACTTGGGATTGGAACAAGGTACTCAACACTAGACTCTATGAATTCGTCCGATTCCTTTTCAGGAATAGTGCTAAGATGCTCATCCCCCATACTAAGAGAGTCCTCGAGCTCCAAAGTCGATAAAACGGGTGTGATTTCAATAGACGGAGGTATTTGAGAAACAATTTCATTCAAAGGAATAATACTCTCCTCATAATCATAGTCATCATTAAACAATTGAAACGTCGCGAAGGCTCGGTAGTATAAGTACTAAGATTAGCCGCCGTGCTAATAGTTGACTGAAGCTCTTTATTTTTTTATTTCCATACTCATTACATTGATTGTTCCCTTTAAGATCATCAATCAGAAATTCACATTTCCATTCTATACAATATCTTTTTTCTCATTTTTCTTAATCTTTAATTTGGAATAGATACTAAACTTAGCATTTCATCTAAATACTACTGCTTCAGATCCTCCATTTCTTGGATACTCATTTCTTGAGGAGGTGATTGATCGATATTAGCCGCTTGCTTTTGTTGAATTACCACTTCACAAAATGATTGCATCATGTTGAGAAGTGACTCTTCTATTTTATCCCATCTAATGTGCACATCACTTATCCTTTGCTGATTAAGGTCTTCTTGATGATCGATGGAATACTGCGGGGGTTGGTCAAAACCGGAATAGTTAGAATTATGCTCAAAGTGGCTTTGATTCATCGGTTGACATTGAAAACTTTCATGAGGACCCCCACAGTTTTCACAGCAAAGATATTGTTGTGGAAAACTCGGTGAATTTTGTGGATAATAATTATCACTAAAGTTTTGATTGTAGCTCGGTTCCTGCTCATAGACAAGCGGGAACCGTGGTGGACAATCATAACCATGGTGAGAATTATTTCCACATAATTCGCACAAGTATGTCTCGTACTGGGGTTGTGAAGGGTAGGTGAAAACGTTTTTAAGATCATTATCAATGGATGAATTTCCATCTTTTGAAGGGCAAATCCAACAAGATCCTTCTCTAAGAGCATATCCACACCACTTGCAAGTATACCGTTGACAACGTACACCATTTTCTAACAGATCTTTACAATGAAAACAATGAAATTGGTCAAGCAAAGATGTTTGGGGTTGTGGAGGTGGGTAGGAAAAATCGGGTGTTTCATCATTTGAAATGGGATCGGGGTTACGGACAAACTCTTCTCCGAAACTCACATTGGTACATCGCCGACAATTTCCACCATTAAACGGACCTCCACACCACGAGCATCTTGAAAACCAAAACATTTTGAAGAATTATCGGATAAGAAGGTAAAGAGAATAAAAATTAAACGAATAAAAGGATAGAGAAGAATATTTATAGATTTTTCAAATAATACATAAGGAAAAGAAATAATAAGAATAAGAAAGAAAGAAAAAATATTTTTGGTACCGAAGTCATATGTGTAGGTTTAGCGTCTAGAGGACATTGCACAAAGAAGCGGAGGAGCGGGTAAGTGCGAAGCTTTTAAAAACCTTCTCCTTTCGGATCGAAGTTCGTTGGATCGACTATCCTTATACCTCTCTTTTAGTTTGTTTACTAAAGGTGAGCCAAAACGACAATTAACAAACGGTTATTTTCAAAATTAAATAAGAAAAATAAGAATAGAGTTTGTAAAATTATTTTTGTATTTTTATATAAAATAAAACAAAAACTTTCACGGGGAAAGGATCTTCAAGGCTCGAATACAAACAATCCCGCAAAAATCGCTACACCTCTCCCCGGCAGCGGCGTCATTTTGATTTTCGTCAAAACCCCTCTTAATATAATACATATATATATATATATATATATATAATAAAATACATATACATAAGCAAAGTATCATACAAATTATTCTTAGGAAAGAATAATGAGTAGTCAACACGGGTATCGTTCTCCTCGGTGAGAGGTGAATGGAAATTCACGTTCTTGTCGCGAATCGAGCTTGATTGTCATAAAAGTTTTGGATTTCAATTCTATATCTAATAACGCGAAGGGAAAGCACATAAAGGCAAGCTATTCTAGAAACTAAGGCAATTTAAAAAAAATTAACGACATTTAAAAACAAATAAAGCCAATTAAAACAAACTAAATAACCAAATAAGACAAAATAAATCTCAAATTGGAAATTTCTAAACTAAAATGACTTCAAATAATTTTTAAAAGACAAAAAAATATTTTTTTGGAAATTTTAAACTATTTAAAACTATTTTTAAAACTAAATAATACTAAAAATTAAATTAAAAATACTAAACTTAATCCTAAAATTTACGAAAATTCCTAAAAGATCTAAACACTATTCCTAATGATTCAAAAGAAAAACAAACCAAAAAGCTAAACCCAATAAGCTGTCAAAAATAGAATAAGCTGAAATAAGCTGATTAGTGATTTATTAACCCTTAGTAAATATATAAATATAAATAAATAATACTTTTAAATATATAATAAGGATTAAAATCCACAAAATCAATGAAACCGAAAGTAGTATAGAATATTCCCGGGTCGTTTATCCCCCGCGAGGAGTGAATTGGAAAGTCGAGAGTTGGATTGACATTTTAAGCTTGAATGGAACAAGATTTGGATTGGATTTCTAAATCTACGAGAAAAATAAGGCAATCTATGCTAAAAATGAGAAAAACACACAAAATTATGCTAAAAACGATAACGGGAATCTAAAAATGACACTTAAAAACCCTAATTTCTAAAAAATTAACCTAAAATGATTTTTTCACTTTTAATAGACTCTAATTAACTAAAAAGTAAGATTAAAGAAAACTAGAACGAAAACGGAGTTGATTTGAGCTTTAAAACACAAAAAACGTGAACGGGAACGAATCCCGTTCTTTAAAAAATGAAATTTTGCAAAAATAACCCTACGAAAGTTTTTCTATTTTTTCTAGATGCAAAATGATAAAATAAAATTTTCTAAAAAAGAAAAATATTTTTTTGATTTTTATTTAATTTATTATAATTAAAAAACAGTTTTAAAGAAAATAAATGATAAAAAATAGTAAACAAAATGGGAAAAATCCCAAAAAATACAGAAAAGTAGTTTAAAGTGTATTGATGTAAAGCCTAGGAAAAATAAGCTGTGATCCCAGCTTATCAAATAAGCTACGAAATAAGCTGAAAAGGCTTATGGGCTTGATGGGCTAAAAGGCCCTTAAATAATTAATTGTGTAAATCACTACCGGATGAGCTATTGTAGCATACCGGTAGTGAGTGTGTTATAAATGTTGGTTGATGGGGTTGAGGTCCCAAGTTCGAGCCCTGCTCACTTGGGGATTCCCCTAATCCCAACGTTTTTGTTTTTTGTTTTTTTACAACTTTTTAGATAAGATGAAAATAAGCAACTTTAAAAAAAAGACAAAATTTTTATAACTAACAAATAAGCACGAAATAAGCTGAAAAAGGTGGCAGTTTGAACTTTTTACACTAACTCCTAAGTTAAGCTAACTGTTGGCTATTTAAACACTAATAAGCTAATGAAAATGAAAGATAAGCTAAAACCAATAAGCCACTAAACCTAATAAGCAAAATGAAGACACAAATAAGCACAAAGGAATAAGCAAATAAGCCAGTTATAGCTAAGAAAAAGGACAGAAATGCTATTTTACTCTAAGGTTAAAATAAGCTAACTGTTGCTAGTCCTATGGCTAAATAAGCTAGGGTCTAAACTAAATAAGCAAAAAAACCCCAAAAACACTAGTAAGCAAAAACAAATTAAGTTCTAAACCTAATAAGCAAGTGCAGACACAAATAAGCCAGGGAAAGAAGACAAATAAGCCAAAAAATGGAAATAAGCTAAGGGGCAAAACATGTAAACCAACAGCTAGGGGACAAGGTTTGGGCTTAATTTTTAAGCACCAAAAGGGACTTTATGGCTTAATGAGCTATATAAGCTTAAAGTTGGTCCAAGTGGCTACTAAAATAAGCAAAAAGAATAGAGTTTGAAACAAGGTTAAGCCAAGAAAAAGCTAATGGAAAATAGCTAAGACAGTGAGTATGCAACTTTTGGATTTTCTTAAAATGCAGTCTTGGGGCTTATTTTTAAGCACTTAGAATGAACTTGAGGGTTAACAGCTTATAAGGGCTTAAAGGCCAGCTTAATGGCTTTCTAGAAAAACAAAGGTAACTAAGATTGAACAACAAATAAGCAGTTGAATAAGCTGAGAAAGGTGGCTGTCACAGCAAGCATATGCTGTTGTGGTTTTTGTTAAGGAAAAAGGACAAAGGGCAGGTTACAAAATAAGCCACAAAATAAACTCCTAATCAAAAACTAGCTATAAACAGATTAATAATGGCTCCTAATGAGCTTATATTCAAAAAATTAGAAGCTAAAAACAAATTAAAGCTGCTGATATTTTAAGATCAAAATGGACAGTTTTGACTTATGAAAAGACTTAACAAAACTTGACAGAATTTGACTAAAGTAAAAACTAACCTAAAGATACTTAACTAAATGCATTTTGACACTTAAAGGGACACAAAACAAGATTTAAAACAGGCTTTTAAAAGCTTAAATCAAATAAGCTATGTTGACACAGTTTTGGACCAACAGTTTTCAAAGACACATGGAAAGACTTAAAATATAACTAAAAGACTTAAAAACTTTTTGAAAATGACTCCAAACAACTTAAAGCAGCCTTCCAAAGATGGCCAAGGTGACCCAAAGGTTTATAACCCAAACTGACCCACTTTGGGCCCTTGTGCCAAACACCCCTTTAACCTTTACAACTGAAATTTAAAGCTGATTTCAAGAGAGTTGAGTAAAAGGTTTTGAAAATAGATAACAAGCACACATTAATAAGCAATAAGCAATATTAAAAACACAAGAATAAGCACTAGATTAAGCAAATAATGAAAAAGCAGTTTATAAGCAAATGATGACAGTTTTGCATAAAAACTTAAACTAAGGGCAAATAAGCATAAAACAAAGACAAAAAGCATTAAACACATATAAATAAGCAGGATAAGCAGAAATATAAGCACAAAATAAGCTAGCTACAGTAAAAATAAGCAAAAATTTAAAAGTGAGACTTACCAAGCCCTTGCTCAAAACAGGGCAAAATAGAGTATTCTACAAGCTCTAGCTTGTCAAAAAGACAAGATAGTAGGTCTATAAGCTCTTCCAAATCTAGCTTATCATCCAAAAAGAAGCTGTGGTATATTAGGGGTGATTTCTTTTTTGGTTTTTATAAAATTTTCTTAAGTTTTTTATACTTTTCTTAAAACAGCTAGCTTATAAGATTAAATAGAGCTTAAAACAACTTATGAGGAGCTTTTAACAATAAGAAAAAGTCAAACTCAAAACTTAACTTAAAAAAAACTTGGAATTTTCATTAATACTAAAAACTGTTTACAAGACATAGAATTTAAATAACTTAAGATGACTTAAAACTAAGACTAGGTGAAACTAAAAAAAACTGCTTAGCCCAATGGCTTACACATGAACCTATTTATATAAAAATCTCTGTCTTGGCTTCTTTGGTCTTTTGTCCTCTTCCCATTGTATTTCTTTGCTGAGACAGGAACGATGTGTGTTTGATGTGTGAGGTAAAGCACAAAGCAATCCTAGCCTTTAAACTTTCTTTGAGCCCAAGGTAAATGATCTAAACCCTTGATTTTTTGTTGTCCAATGAGGTATTAGGGGATTGCCATGGTGGCAAGAGGCCATGTGGGGGTGGGGAAGGGTTTTAATGAGTTTTTGGCTGGGGGTGAACAGTAAACGAGGAGGAGGGGACAGGGAAGCGTGAACAGTGGAGATGGGTTGGTTTATGGCGGGAAAGGAGGTTGTGCAGGGGTGAAGGTTTGAGGTTTTGTCAACTTGAGTCCCCCATCTTGTATGGAGTAATTGCATGTGAGGTCCTTTTGGTGATATAACTTTGGGAGTTGGCAGTTTTGCCCCCCAAAGTTATATAGAGTTATTACACAATTCGTCCTTGTGGTGTATAACTTTTGGGGTTTGGCAGAAATGCCCCCCAAAGTTATAGTTGGGCTTTTGGTGGGTTGTTTGGGCCGGTTATAAAAATAATGGGTATTTGGGCTATTTTAATTTACTTGGGCTTAAAAGTCTACGAGCAATATATAATACTAACGGGCTTTATCCGGCGCCGTAGCCCATTAGATGGTTATTCCAGGTAGGCCCATTAAGTATTCTTTGGTTTACGGCTTCGGGTTTGACCTTTGACTTTGACGGGTTGACTTTTTGACTTGATTTTGACTTCATCACGCTCTTTCTGTTTCCGTGCTCGTTTATTGTTGTTTTGGCTTCGATTTTGTCCTTTTCTTGATTATCCGTTACCTACACAATATAAGTGAAAACATACAAATACAATGTATTTTTGGTACGTTTTTTGTCATTTAAGTCTGGTTTTGATGGAAAATGGTATGTGTAATTAAGCACATACCACTTCCTAACCTATTCCCTTAGATAATGATAACAACCCCCGAGTCTTGCCTTACTACACTACAATGGTTAGGTACTCTACCTAGGGAGTTGTAAAACTTCTTGTTGAAGTCTAACGACAACCGCATCAAGTTTTTAGCGCCCCTGGGTAGGGAATAGTTAAGTTTCGATCATTGTTTAACTTAGGTCTACTCGCTTTATTCCTATCAAGTGAGAATTTTATTTTTAGTATATTAGCTTTCTTGTAGTCTATCTTTTCTTGGTGTCATTTGTTTGTAGCTCATTTTCGTTTGTTAGCCTCTTTTTTAGTAAAGTGATGGTCATTATTATTCCCGAGCCTTGTATAGAATTAATATAGTTAACGTGAATTATAATAAGCTAAGTGGGCCTAGTTATCGGGCTAAAGCCCATTTAAGTTGTTAGTTTCGGCCCATTAAGGCCCATGATAAGTGCTTAATTACACATATCTTTTACCTCTAAAAACGAGCTTAAATGACCAAAAACAGACAAAAACTG
>BQNB010140787.1:0-17365 GCA_026074375.1 Tanacetum coccineum | reverse complement strand
ATTGCTTTTCCCAATTGGCACCCATCGATTGCGTGGCACGATTTGTTCATCAGTACGGACTGGTGATGCCATTGCGGGTACATGTTCAGCATTAGCCATTGATTCTGTAAAGTTACAATCATAGAAGAACGAGCATGCAGATAAGGGTTGTTAGATGTGAGCAAATGCACGGAAGTTAAGCATGTATACACAATATCCAAGATAATGGACTATTAGATCATGCTATAGTGTTAATCAGTGAGATTGGTCGACAAGATGCAATGGATGAGACACTCTAAGCAACACTTAATCTATGACAAGATCACGACCCAAAACGCAAGGATTTTGACATGCTCAGACTCAAAACGCATGATATCAAAACGCATGATATCAAAACGCAACAAGGTCATAAATCAAAACGCAACTAAGTCAAAACGCAGTCATACTCAAAACGCAACTAAGTCAAAACGCAGTCATACTCAAAACGCAACTAAGTCAAAACGCAGTCATACTCAAAACGCAGGCATCAAAACGCAATGATTATAATATTCAAAACAAGTCAAAACGCAATCATTTTGGAAAATTTCAAAATAACGGGTTCAATATTTTAATATTAAAATTTCTTCAAATCAAAACGCAACGAGTTGCGTTTTGAGCCTGTTTTGCATCATATAATCAAAACGTAATCATTTATTAATTATCAAATCGCAATGAAGAGCTAATTATCAAAACGCAACAAGAATTTTAACCACGAAAACGCAACTAATAATTAATTCTCAAAACGCAACTTGACTTTAGCCACAAAACGCAACATGAATATAGCCCTAAACCCTAAAACGCAAGCACGAACTAACTGACAAAACGCAACATGAATTTGAGCTAGTTCTCAAAACGCAACATTAACTTAACCACAAAACCCTAAAACGCAACATGAATTTGGCCATCAAAACCCTAAAACGCAACATGAGTTCTAATTCAAACTTTTCACGAAGATCACTAGGGGATTCATTTCAGGCAACAACACAACATCATTAGGCTATTTTAATGCTATCCTAATAAAAAATTCAAAAACACAAACTAACCACGATTCTGTTGGTGATTTCGACCGAATACCCTAATAACAAAAAGATTGAGCTCGATTAAGACCATGATATTCAAGGTAAAGCCTATTCACATAGTAATAAATGTTAGACAATCGATACCTGCTCAAGAAATCACACTAACACTTATTGGAGAGTCAAATCGCAAGTTGTGCGTTTTGAAATTGAGAGAGGGAAAATAAAAAGTTTGACTAGAATCTTTTTCTATGTTTGACTAGTCAAAACGCAACCTTTTATATCCCTACTTTCAACTTTTAGATAATGACACAAATGGTCCCTCTCTTTCTTATTTCTAGTTATGTAATATAAAATACACCAATGGTCTCTCACTTTTCATATTTCTTTAACATTTAGGGACACAAAGCAACTAATGGATTGAGTAACTCAGGAAAGTTACACAATTGGTCCTTCATATTTAATGAACCTAGGATGCAAGTAGCAAATAGCACATAAGACCCTAGACATGCATATAATTGACATAATTGGACCTTTTTAAGTTAACTCGAGTTTAACTCCCCCTTAAACCATAACCCCGTTAGTTACGAGTAATGCTGGAAGATGTCATAAATTTGAAAAGCCACTCTCCCCCTCAATCAATGACCCGTTTTCTATTAAAAGAGCTGTAGACATTGATTGAGTGTCAAATTTATGAAAAACCAAGTCCGATTAATTTACAAAATCAACATTAAGCCACCTCGTGAGTTCCAAATAATTTTCTGAAGAATCATAGACGGAAAATTATGAGGATGAAAGAAGACTTCTCTTCTCAATCAAGAAATAATGCACTGAAGCGTACATTAGATCGAGGTTGCATGGATATAAAGTAACCCATGCCCGGGAGAACTTAATCACCCGTTGTTAGGAACAACCGTCTTTTTGGCGACGTGCTTTCCTTATTTTGAAAAGCGGGTTGCAGACTGAAATAACTGCAAGCCATTTAGACATGTTTTGAAAGGTTTAAACTTCCGTTCGAGCTTCATTTAAAGACCCGTGTCATTATTGAACGACATTGCTAGGACCGTAAATGTTATCGATAAACGAAAGACATGTCTTGAAGAAAAACTATTTTTTTTTTTTGGAATTTTCTATTTTCTGATTTTTTTTATGGATTTTCGATCGTTTTATATTTTTGTATTTTTCTTTTTGGATTTATGTATGTACATATTTACAAAGGATACTTGAAGCCAATCCGTTACACATCCTGATCATCCTGAAGACTTTTGAGTGTCTCCGGCTTCATACACTTCATGCCAAGCCTTGGGAGAATGAATTCGAATCGTTCTCTGGGCAGCGCCTTAGTGAATATATCCGCCAGCTGATATGTATTCAGCCTCTGTAGACGAGATGGACGTGCTGGTTTGCTTCTTTGATGACCAGCTGACTAACTTATCACCAAGGAACTTCCGGAAGAAAAACTATTTTTGGGATTTTCAATTTCTATTGTTAAGGATTTTTGATCGTTATATGTATTTTTGTATTTTTTCTTTTTGGTTTAAGTATGTAACATATTTACAAGAGGATACTTGAAGCCAATGCTCGTTACACATCCTGATCACCTGAAGAACTTTTGAGGGTCTTCCACGCTTCATACACTTCATAGCCAAGCCTCTTCTTGGGAGAATGAATATCGAATCGTTCTCTAGGCGCGCCTTAGTGAAAATATCCGCCAGTTGATACTCTATCCTCATGAAATACAACTCAACCACTCCTTTTTCCACTTGTTCTCTGATGTCGGATGTCGATGTGTTTAGACCTAGAATGCTGAATGTTGTTGCAGCAAAGAGCGATGGCACTCTTGTTGTCACAGTACATAGGGATGCGATTGTATGCAAAGCCATAATCTGATAACTAAGACCGCATCCATAGGATTTGGGCACAACAACCAGACATCGTGATGTATTCAGCCTCTGTAGACGAGATGGACGTGCTGGTTTGCTTCTTTGATGACCAGCTGACTAACTTATCACCAAGGTAACTAGAGCACGCCAAGATTGACTTCTTTTCGCGAGTGTCACTGACAACCTGCATGATCTGCGTCTGCGTATTGCTGTTAGTGCCATACGGTGTCCTTTTCGAATCCCAAAAGACCCATATTGATGGTTTCCTTTGAGATACCGGAAAGACCCGTTTATACTAAACTGCCTCAAGGGTGCTTTTAGTGGCCCTAGATTGGATATCAAAGCACACCAATGCAACACAGCAAATACAAGGTCCAGGTCTACTGCGGTGCGGTTACATCAAGACCCAATCATGCTGCTGCGATTATTATGGGGTCCCTGGGTCAACCGAAAGTCCCTGAGAGATCCTCATCCAGTTTTGTTCGCTCCACCATAGGAGTGTCAACAGGGTCACTTTTATGAAGATCAAATTTCTTTAAAATCTCATTTGCATACTTAGATTGATTTATGAAAATGCCTCTAGGATTTTGAGAGATTTGTAACCCTAAGAAAAACGATATTTGACCCATCATCGACATTTGAAATTTAGAACTCATTTCATTAGAAAAGCGGTCACAGTCTTTGGGGTCGGTCGAGGCAAATATGATATCATCAACATATATTTGAACATGAAGAGTGTGTTTGCCTGTTTGTCGAATGAACAATGTTGGATCGACGACACCTTTGGAGAATCCTTGTGCCAGAAGAAACTTTGACAATGTGTCATACCATGCCCGAGGAGCCTGTTTCAACCCGTAAAGTGCTTTCTTCAGACGATAGACATGATGTGGACGTTCTGGGTCTACAAAACCTTCCGGTTGGTGGACATAGACTTCTTCTTTGAGCTCGCCATTTAAGAAAGCAGTTTTCACGTCCATTTGATAAACTGTCATGTTTTTGCTGGCGGCATTGGCAATGAATATCCTGATTGCTTCAAGACGAGCAACCGGGGCGAAGGATTCTTCAAAATCTAGACCTTCCTCTTGACGAAATCCTTTTGCTACAAGACGTGCCTTGTTTTTCAACACATCACCATACTCATCAAGCTTCACCTTGTAAATCCACTTAAGAGCAATAATCATGGCACTGTCTGGAGGTGGTACTAATTCCCATACGTCCAGTCGATCAAATTCATGGATTTCGTCTTGCATGGCTTGAAACCAGCAGTCTTCAGTAGCTGCAGATTGAAAGTTTTTCGGTTCGACTTTGGACAGTACGGAATTGTAGAAGCACCACAAAGCATCCGTAGCAAGCTGTTTTCTAGTGGATACCGGTCTTGAGGGGTTCCCAATGATGTTATCAATAGGATGAGAGTCAGTCCAATTCCGATATGATTCATGAGGTTGATGGATTGTGGATTCAGGTATGGGTGGTTTCCCTCCCCCATATGTTAAGCAATCAGATTATAGTCAGGGCGAACCACATTAACAAATGGTTCGTAGGACTCAGCTGCAGCAAATGATTCACTTTCACATACTGCTCACACTGCTACACCATGATGTAACCGAAGAGAAGATCACAATGGTGATGATGTGTGACTTTCCGAAGGTGCGTCGAGATCAATAGCCATAGACACGGATGAACCTGTAGGTATAAAACCGTCTGAGCTACAATAGGAAAGGATCTCGACGATACCCGATGGATTAAAATACTCCATCAAACTGTTGAATAACATCTCTTAATTATTTATTTATGGAGGGTGCATAAGGTATATGGCAGGAGCCGGATTGGGACGAGCCCTGAACTGATAGTCCCAGGGCGTCAACAGGTTTTAGAGAGCGGGTCCCCTGACTGAATTGTACAGGATCCATATTATGGGGACTCAGTCAGCTCATCGAATGTAACGTGAATAGTCTCCATTATTTGTCGGGTCCGTTTGTTGTAGATTCTGTAACCCTTCCTGTTTGGTGCGTAACCAACAAAGATTCCAATATCAGCCGTTGGTTGTAATTTTCCAAGATTCTCACTATCATTTGTAGGGTAACAAAGAGCACCAAATACTCAGAAAAATGTGAGATCAGGCTTCTTATTGTGCACTAGCTCATATGGGGTTTTGTCGTGACGTGTGTGAATAAGGGAACGGTTTTGGGTGTAACAAGCAGTAGCCACAGCTTCGGCCCAAAGCAAACATCGGTGGCCTTGGAAAAAATTAGCAATGTCCGTGCCGCCTCGACAAGATTAACGGTTCGTTCATTTCGACAACGCCGTTCTGCTGGTGGAGGTCCTTGGAAACAGTCATTTGATGAAAAATGTCCTACTTTATCAAATGGTCATGACCAAAGTTTTTATTGACAAAAATCCTGTGCCATTGTCGGAGCGGAAAGAAATCATAATAATTTTGTTGAGAGGACCTAGACTTGAATTTGCTTCAGAAATTTGATGACAACTGCAGGTGTTTCATCCTTTGATCTCAAAAACTTAACCCACGTAAACCGAGAGTAATCATCGACGATGACCAAGATATATTTCTTCCCATTGATAGTTTGCACACGCATCGGTCCACATAAGTCCATATGAAGGGTGTTTAGAACTTCCAGATAATTGTTTTTCATTTTGGGTTTTTGTGGGTATGCTTTTTGCTCTTTCCTAATCTAACATACAGAATCAAAGATGATCTTTTTCCAACTTCATCTCTAGGTAAGCCTCGAACAGGACTTCTTGCAAGATCAGTGTGATTGTAACCGAAGTTCAAGTGGTTTAAACGCCGATGCCATAACCATGATTTGTTCCTGGAGGCTTTGGATAGCAAGCAAATTGGTGAGGACTTCATCATGTCTTCAACAGAGATAGTGTATAAATTGGAGCCACGGGACCCTTTAAGTAATTCAACACCATCCGTATCACGAACATAACAAGAATGCTTTCTGAAGGCAACTTCTAAATCCGAATCACAAAATTGACCGACAGAAAACAAATTATGCCCCAGTCCTTCCACGTAGTATACCCTGGAGATTACACTATTACCAATGACATAATCTTCATAACCCATAATAGCACCAAAGTGATCATTCCCGAATCTAACTGTCTCGATAAACTTTTTCACGAAATTCATGAGCCTTGAGCGATCCCCCGTCATATGTTTTGAGCAGCCTGAGTCCAAATACCAAAGGACGATTTGTACGACCTGCATTTGAAAACAGACGAAGATGGAGAGTTTGGAAAATTGGATCCCCAATGTTGGTTGGGTTCCGATTGGTTAGCACAAGCAATGGCTGACATTCCTGTAAGTTTAGTGAACCTAGTTAAAGGGCACTGATCACTTAGGGTGAATGTTCTTCCTGTGGGTCTCCATTGATAACCGACATTGTTAAGTGTTTTGCCAGTTGGTTTCCAAATTTGTTTGATATGTTTAGGTTTCCACACTTGTGTAACTTGCTTAGGTTTCCAAACTTGTGTAACATGACGCACATCATTTTTAACATTGGGGGATGCATTCACAGAGTGCAAATAAGTAACCACACACGTATCATGATTAGCTAAAAATAAACATGTGTTACATGTTTGGCACACAGAATGAGAATTCGAATTAATTACAGTACGCTTAGAGATAATACTAGAATCAACACGATTCGTATTTTTCAGACTGGATCTAATTGTCCTAAGGTGGTCTTCTACTTTCTTCAAGCTGTCACTTTTAGCTGGCGGGATCCTATGTTTCTTGAGTATGCTCATAGGCTGAGATCCGCTAGCATCAGTGCAACTGTTTACTCCTGTAGAAGGAGGCACAGGAACATTAGACTTCTGAGTGTGCATTGGCTCTACATGTTTGTGTGTAGTTCTACTTGATGTTGCAATTTGGTCCTCAAAGGTAACTTGCTTTTTCCTAGGGGTGTGTGCATGTTTTTTATCTTGTTGATTGAAGACCTTTGGACATGTGCCAAACACATATTCTAATATTTCCTGAGAATGCTTAGTGTAACGGCAAGCAAATGCTAGTGATCTATCTAAAGGTATTTCAACTTTGGCTTCTTCCACTATTTCGCGAAGTGTATCTACACTTTCCTTAAGATGCCTAAGATAAACTAGATGAACTTACCTATTGTTCCTATTGCGAGGGGGAATAGGTTCAACATCTATAGCATACTTTCCTGGTGTAAGAACTTTTGGTTTGACCTGATTTGTGGTGACACATGAGACCGTATTCTGTAGTTGGACCTTTAGACTCTCATTTTCATTTTTAAGGGCAGTTGTCTGTTCTGTATGCTTAGCACGCGTAATCTTGATCGAATCATACAATTCCTTGTAGTGCTGCTTAATCTTTGCATTTTCTGCCGTAAAAAGCTCATTTTATTTTTGAAGACCATTGACCTTTTCAGTTAATTGTGAGATCTGAAAGTCTCGGGCCCTAAAATCAAGTGTTCGGTCTAGTTCTCTACGGGTCTCTTTAAGTTGAGATATTTACATTTTCAGCTTTTGGATGACGTTGTCTTTTCCTTGAAGTGAAGCTTTCATTTGACCGATTGCAAAAATAGAGTTAAAATCAGGAGTATCATTAACGGATGAAGGCGGTTTATTTTGAAAACTATCTTTAAGGTTTTGATACTTTAACTGTAAGTTCAGGTGATTTACCTCAAGATTGGAAAACCAGTTTAAAAGTTCGTTATAATTATCCTTATGGATATTATCACGTAAATTAGAAAGCTCTGCTTCAAGTTCCAGACAACGGGCTTTGACAACATTATGAGTCTTTTGCATTTCAGTAAATCTAGATATATTAAGCTCAAAATTCGATGCAATATAAAACACTTCTTTAGACAAGCCATCAGCGATTATATTATCATGTTCAATAAGAAGGTTTTTCTGTTCAATCTCATCATGTTTCCTATCAACAATACTTTGGTCAAGTTCAGCTTCCAACTCATCAAAGGCATCACTCATTTCTTTAACTTCTTTTGTTAGTGCTTTTTGAATGCCCTCAAAATGTTCTTGAAGAGTTTTGAAAAATGGAATGACCTCCGTGAGGTAACATGTCTTGGTTTCTTCAAAACCCCTTTCCCCTTCAGAGATCCCAGTTGGTGTATTCTATTTTTACAGGTTTTCTCAAATTCTGAAAAAAGTTGTCTAAGTGTAAAAATGTTAATTTTCACTTGACTTTTGGTTGGAAGCACTCTGGGGACAAGCGTTGCAGGTGTATTTGGAGGATACACAGTAAACGCTTTGATAGGTCTAGTGTTCTGCTCTTTGAGAGCTTCAGCTTTCATCTTAACAATATCTTAAGACCAAAATAAGTGTTCCGGGGTCAGTTGTTTCTGTGGTGTGAAGGTCGCTAAAAAAATTCTCTTTCGAGTAATTAGGCGGTGTGATATTGACCTTATTATCCACACATGCATTAGCTTTCATTTTATCATGCATTTTCTTCCTAGAAATTTTAGATTGTTTTAGGGTCTCCTCACAGTCACGTACTACGGCAGGTGCATGATTGGGTGTGACCATTACATGACCAATATACAGGGCAGGCTAAACTTGCCTTGCACGATGTAGACAAAGGGGGTTCTTGTAGCCAATGGCTACCTTATTCACTTCATCATAAAAAGACCTAGGTTTACACATCATGTGAACTGTTTGAATAGACTGGCCTTGTTTGAATAGCTTATCCTCGACCTTATCTTTTAAAGCCTTTAAGTCCAAAAATTCTTCAAGGAATTTGTTTTCTTTCTGATTAAAATCCTTTTTCAAAGATGTAACTTCATCTACCATTAACTTGTTATGTTGGATGGTAGATGCAAGTTGCAATTTAATAGAATGAAGTTCCTTTTTCAAATTTTCTTCCTTAATATTACGGTCACAAATAACTATCCTTAGTTGCTCATCAATCTTTTGTTCCCGTTCAGTTAATTCAAACCTGGCCCGTCTTTCATACAGTTCAACTTGTTCCTTATATGTGGCAAGTTCAGCATTTAACAAGTTATTAGCTACTGTATTCCTAGGTGTATGAGAGACAGATCGGACATCAGAATCATGCAAGTCATTATCTATCATCACATATGCATCATTTGGAACCATAGATGCATTATTCTGTACAACCGGTACTGCGTTGTCCTTTACATATTGATCATAAGAAGTCATATTACTATCACTCGTGTAATCAGCATGTGAGTCAACAACGTGGTTTGGTCGTACATCGTCGTGCATCTCGTGTTCGTCATGAAGATCACAAACAGCATCTTGATAGTGATCATGATTTTGTTCTCTGATAAGACTTCCGAATCATAAGACAGGACCGGCTTCACATGAACTGGATTGCTGCTGAAAGGTTAGCCTATGAACAGTGGTTGGTGCGTGGGAGCCTCATCAACTATCGATCATACGCATCAAAGTCAGCGCTTGAAATACATTATCAATTGAGAGCTAAATCTTGAACTGGTTGCTCATCCACATTTCATTCAAAAGCATTTTCTGTGCCAGCTAGAAACAATACTGCTCTTCATCCATAGACTAAACCCATTCTTTGAGTTTGCATCAGCTAAACAATCTTGTCTTTGAAGTGGTATTCGGAGTTTTTGTGGACGCTTGGGTGAGTGCAGGTTCCTCGCTATGTGGACCAAACCGTTGCAGTTGTAGCACTTAACTAGGTCTAGCTTGTCCCGGATTGGCTAGTCCCCACTCTGATGTGTTTCTCCATAAACCAACTGCACCCTGCACACGTGCATTGCTTACTTGTCCTCTGTTTTAGTAGACCTGAACATTCTGAACAACAACCTGCCTTCTTGTTTTGTAGCTTTGATTCCTTGGGTTTCTGATGAGGTTAAAGAGTCCGTTATTTGTTTGAGGAAGAAAGGTTTTGATGTCTGGGGGCAGTAGGCAAGTGTGTTGGTTAGGTTTTCGATTAGGTTGTCAGTTGGAGAAAGTCCCAACTCTGATTGTGAGGAGTCAGCCGACTGTGGTTGATGATGTGTGGTAGGTGGATTTGTTGATGACTGAGAATGGTACAGTTGAGGAGAAACATTTGACATCAAGGCAAGAGGATCAACTGTTATTTGTTGTGTGTTGAGACGCCTCCAACATCATCTTATTCTCATTGGCATGCGTATCGTGTTGCTTAAGTAAGCATATAGCTGATCTAATGTTTGAATCCTTATTTTTTTTTAAGCCTTTGTTAAGTTTCACAGCAGAGTAACGAAATCTACCCATTCAGGGCAGCATGTTGTTCACGAACTTGAGTTCAACTGCTATTTTTGACATCGTTAATCTTTGATGTTCCGCATGTCATTGATGAGCTTGCAAACCGGACATAATAGCTCGTGACTGGTTTCGCCTTTTTATGACGAAAGTGTTCAAGTCATAATATTGATGTGATTAACCAGGTCCTCTTTGTCATTTCCGATCGTCCAAATGCTTCCTTTTCGTTGCTTGTCATATATGTCCTTAGCTCAGTTTGTAATGATTAATGAGTGTTAGATATCTTTTGGTTGACCTTAAAGTATGATGTTTGTTGCCGTATGTCTGCATTGTAACCTATCTTTCTCTCCGCCTGTGACAGCTCCGAAATAAAAACGAGGTCGTTAGGACCTAGATGGATTTGCCTTCGTCTCTTCAGCAAAGATCTCCTCGCGTGGTCCCAATCTGAAGGCCCTTCATCAATTGACTTCAAGGATGTTTATCCACTTTTCCTTACCCGACAGTATAGTCTATTAGTTGTTGCTATGAGCAAAAGTCAGCCTTACTCAAGCATTGGTCGGTGGGGATCAGTACGGCACTATTGGATGCTCTGAAAGATTAGCCATAATGTTACTTGTGTTACTGATTATGTGCTCGATCAATGATTAGTGAGTTGTCTGTTTAAAAAGTGTTGTTTGTTTTGATGGATTAGGTGATATGTTGGTTTGATTGTGATTTGGTTTGGGTTGAATTAATGTTACTGATGTTATTTGAAGTTTTTGTCAAAACGCAGTGAGGTTTTGGGTCAAAACGCAATGAAGTGTTCTCAAAACGCAATGAGAGTTATCAAAACGCAATGAAGAGTCTCTAGTCAAAACGCAACAGAGACTCTTATGTTTTTATCAAAACGCAACGTTGCGATTTGAACAAAACGCAACCAATTTAAAAATTGGAAGGAGTATACCCTAGTCAAAAACGCAACAAAGTTTTCAAAACGCAACTTGGTCAAAACGCATAGATCCAATAACGCAAATTGATCAATACGCAACGATTCAAAACATATACTTTCTTTACCTAATAAACGCAAAAGAATGTCACAGAGGTCAAAACGCAAACGACGAAGTTTCCGAACTTTTTTCACCAAAAAAAACTCTTAAAAAAAGTCACCTTTTGAACGTTATTCACTTGGTTTCCATTTGCACAAAGGGGTCATAGAAGGTTGTATAACAACTATAAACACTAACTTTAACTCACCAGATGAGATCAAAGAGGGGTCAAGAATAAAACATTAACTTTTAAAAACACACTTTTGATTCTAAACAACCAAGGAAACGCTACACATAATCTAGATATCATCCATGGATCGATCTCCAATTGTTGCTATACAAGTTATCATAAACAAGCAATAGATGATGGGTTGGCTAATGTCTTAGAGAGAGAAAGTTTTCCTTTCTAGAGAGAGAAAGTGCAAGTAAATCTTATTAGCTGAATGGAACAACAACCCCTTCCCATGAGAGGGAAGGGGTATATATACAAGTGATTCTTTCTAACTTTCTAACTACGAGCTATGCTATACTAAATGATACACGGGGGTGACCGAGACTTTTTCATAATCCTAACACAGTTCGTCCATTCCTTTTCTTAAAACATGAACTTGTTCACCTATAAAAAAAATACTCGATTGTTCTAAATTTTTTTGCAAAACCATCTTAATCAACTACTACAAATAATCCAATAATAACACTCATAAATTAAGCTGTATGTATTTGCTGCCTGATGTTGTTGAAGATCCGGCCGACGTAGGCATAGCGGGAACTTTCATGATCTCCTTTGTAGCGGTAAGCAACATATAAAATTAGATAGCTCCAGACATAATTTTTCATATTAGATTTATAATCTAGTACTGATTCATTTGTATGCTGCAAGTAGCTAACGGTCACTCTCAAAATGAAATGCAATTATTTACAAACTATAGACCCTCTACTTACAGCAATATGTGCATATTGTTTCATGTAATATGCGTTAACAAAACTCACCTTTTGCTGCTTCGCCCTCGACTCATGGTCAAGTTTAGACCCGAACCTTTACAAACCGTTGCTTGCCTTAGATTCAAAACATTGCCTCAACAACTCTACATCTACAAAAAACAAAAAAACAATATTCAGCAACTTTTTTTCGGTATCCACAATGAATTACAATGCCATATAAGGTTTTAAATAAGCAATCTAAAACAGTCTAAGTATAATGTTCAACCAACAACTTAAAAATATAACCAACAATCTTTGAATTATAACCGGAATAAGCTGCTTACCGATGTCATATCACAAACGTTCTACTCAGACACATCCAGTTGCCATCTTGCCGCCATGCTTTTGGTGGTGTGTTTCCAATAGTATCACCACAACCTCTACCCGTTCCACCACTTTATCTGGTACAAAATAACAAAACCAAACAGCTCCATATTAAAATATAAAGTTCAAAAAATAAAACCACAAAAAGTTACCAAAAAATCTGAATTCAACAAAAAATCAAAATTGTGAGAAAACCCTAATTTCAAAATTAAACTTTTATTTATGTATAAGCAGTAAAATTGTTAAACTTGAAAGCAATAAGAATGAATTTTGTATAAAAAATTTGCTACCTTATTTTTGTATTTCTTGATTTTGTACTAATTCTCATCTCCTTCATCCTTACACCCCCGCTTTAACCGATTATCTGTGTATATGCGTATTTTTTTGGGGAAGACTCGGGGGCGGTACATATGTGACAGAAGATAGTTCTAGATATGTGTAGGTATGGTATGGAGATGACCGACTGATAGTATAGTATTAACATAACATAACATATATTTGTTGAAGGCTTGAGGCGGTAACACAGGTACAATGACATGGGCCACATTTGGCCCACGAAAAACAGATAACCCAAAAACTCACTGACCATTTGTGAATTGTTATATAGGTTAATATAGTATATGTATCAACTCTTATTATGTGGATAAAAAATAATTATAATCAAAAAGTTTAAAATATAATTGAAAAAAGAAAAAGAAAATTTAAACTATTTATTCTTTGAAAGATAAAAATACATTATTTAAAATATTAGAAAAAAGTCCGTGCGTGCACAAACATTATAACTAGTATAACATAAACTAAAATATTTAAGGTTAAAGTTGAAAGTGTAAGAAAAAATTTAGGACGGTTCTTAAATAGACCCCTATCACATTCAAAAATAGACCCGACCCGAGAGCCATAAACACATGTATTTATCTTGGTTGATTATTTAATTAGGGTTTGGTAGATTTTGATAGTAGAAAAAAGGAAAATTGGCGGCAGGATGGACAGCAAACATAGAAGGAGGTCGGTCGAGTGGAGACCACCTGCGGTATTAACTGCGAAGTTTAGTAATAACGGTAACTTTTTTATTACTGGCGGTGGCGACGGGGTTCTTCGTATTTGGGACTCCAGTCAGGCCACTCTTTCTCACGAATTTAAGTTCTCCGGGACTGAACATCGTGACATTTGCCTTACAAAGTAATTTTTTTTTTTTAATCTGCTAATTGATGGGGGTAAATCATATGAACTTGGTAAAGAATCTTAGGAGGACATACATGCCGTTTATAATCCTAGCTTTAAGGGGTGTTTGTTTAAGCTTATATATCGTGTTTATAGCTTATTCGGTTTTCGGCTTATTATTCAAAAGCTCTTTTTTTGGCTTGTTTTGAAACTTTTCCGCTTATTTAAACCAACTTATGAAATATAAGCCAACAACCCCAAATAAGCCATAAGCCCACTATTTAGGGGGTTGTTTGTATCGGCTTATATATGGGCTTATGGCCTTATTTGATTTCGGCCTATATTTTATAATCCCCAATTTTCCGGCTTTTTTTTAGACTTGTCAGCTTATATAAGTTTATTACGATATGATAAACTTGTATAAGCCCATAATTCCCTTAATAAGCCGGAAAATTGAGGCTTATGAAATATAAGCCGAAATCAAATAAGCTCAACAAACACCCCCATAGCTTATTAGGTTTTTGGATCATTATTCAAAAGCTCTTTTTTTTTTTTTGGCTTATTTTGAAACTTTTCGGCTTATATAAACGAACTTATGAAATATAAGCCGAAATCCCCAAATAAGCCACAAGCCCGCTTAAACGAACAACCATATAAATTCCTATTCGGGTGCACAAAAGTTTTTAAGCTACAAGTATAAGAGTAAAAATGAGAAAAAGAGGGGATTGTAGTTTAAACTTTAAATGATTTCACCTACTAACTAACGGATAGATTAAGCGATTACTAGAAACACGATTTCCTTAGACTTGGTGCATTTACGGAAATTTGGTATTCTTTTCTTTCGAATATTAGCACCACGAATCAAAATTTTGTTGGGTTCCCGTGACACTGCGGGACCCCCTAGTTCCGTCACCGAGTGCTATACGTTAATAAGTAATGATCATATCAGCGCCAAGGTTGTAAAAATCGCTCGGCGGTATCTCGACGGTCGACCACCGCCAAGCGATAAATCGGTCTTGGCGGCGATTTATCGGTTTCTCGGCGGAGACCCTAAATTATAAAGAAATTAATTTTACAAAAATTTATATTAGCAATATTCTAACAAAATAAGTCGATATTGACCCTGATTTTGACCGATTTTGACCGATTTTGACCGATATTTACCAAAACCGATATTTATGACCGAAATTGACCAAAACCGATATTTATGACCGATAAGTGAAACATCGTATCGGTTGACCACCAATAATCGATATATCGGCCGCCAAGACCGATATTTACAACACTGATCAGCGCAACTTGTCACTCTTTCCACCAAAACACACACACACACACACCCTTTTCTCTACTCTTTCCTACCAAGTATATAAGTACTAGTGACTCATCTTTCAAATGAAACGTTTTTTATAAAATCGTGTTTGTGTTCAAAAGTCTGACCTAAAATTCCAATAAATCCGAATGAAACTTAGAGTATCCCCTTATTTCAAATCTTTTATATATGTTTGCAAAAGTGTAGTTATAAAAATATATTCGGAATGGATACTTTGATCATAAGTCCACATAAAATAATCATTCAATAATATCGTAAACATGAAAACATATTCTTATTCTTAAAGAAAATAGACCAACTTGCCAATGGTTTTGCAGACTAGAAATATAAGACAAGGTTTATTTTAAAATAATTCAGTTAAAGCTTGAGATCTAACTAACATAAAAAACAATTCAGTATTGTAGGGTCTAAAGTATTCTATGTTTGCAACACAATGTTTATTACTTTTGGTGAATGTTGGATTACGTTTGATTTTATCTTATGAAGAAAATGGTAAACTTGGGTTAATATCTCTTAGGCTTTCTGGCAAATCTCATAAGCGGTGTTCGAGGGCATCTTTTATGTTTATGGTGGTCGGTTTGGATGTTCGTTTCAGATTCTTTTCGAGAAGGATACTCCTTCACAGGCGAGGATTTTTGATAACATTGTTTCTAATTCTTATTATTGGTGTAAGTTTAGATGTAAAGCCTCGTTCAAATGGATCGATTGGCTCAAAAACCCGTATCTTGTAATTGTCTAATTCTAGCTCCTTGCTAGTCGTTTAATAAAGCTGTTGTTAAAAAAAAAATCAGTTAAAGCTTAAATGAACTTCTTAAAGCATGAGATGCGTACCTAGGATGAACTCTAATGTGGAGTCAAAAGAGATTTTGAGAAACCACAAAAATGGTGATTTCGAATATGCTTCGACTGTCCTCCTACTTTGCTTCTTTGGTATGCTGAATTGTACAGAAAGTGCAAAATGACGACATATAAGTTGTCATCTTGTCGCTATGGTCTGGACTGAACGCTTGGCCATACAAGTGTAAATGACACTATGTTTATGGGCTAAGGTTCTAAATTTTGGGCCGGGTATTTCATTAGAATTGTAGTTCAACAAGTTACAAGGGCTTTTTGTAAACCATGTGTAAATCATTATTTCTCCATAGTTAACATGAAGTTTAAAAGGAGTAAGAGCATTAATCATCTCATTCTAGTGGCGGTATCAAATCCAAGTTAATTTGGTCCTCTCTTTTACTATGTTGCAAAAATCACTAGGTGCTAGTCAAGCGGTCGACCACCTTCGAGGCGGAATTCGACTAGGCGCCAACCAGGTGCTGCCTAGGCGGATTGGGATTTTATGTATATAAATATCATAAATAATATGTATAACATAACAAAATACTTTTAATTTCAAATAATTCAAAGTTCACATAGTTTGAAGTTGCAAAATAGACAAATAAACATAACAATTCAAGTACTTCAAACTTCAAACGTTACTTTAAATACTTCATACTTAAATTTATGTATGGTTCTCATCTTGTCTTGTTCAATTGGTTCGAATTTTATACAAAAAACCATGACTTTGTGTTTACAATCGATGGTTTTTCTTCTGTGTTTAGATGTTATGTTAAAATAAATATGGGTCGGGTATATTGGAAAGAAAATCCCTCATTTTTAGTTTAAAAACGTTGACTTTTGTTGACTTCGTTGACCGCCTAGGCAGATGTTTGACCGCCTTTTGACTTGTCCGCCTAGGTTGGCCGCCAAGCCATAAATCGAGGCGGTGTATAGCCCGCTTTTTACAACATCTCTTTTATAATAATCAAGACACATATTTTATTACCTTTTTATCATATTGATCACCTAGCTAGTTTTTTTGCTATGAGTTGTTGGGTAATTATTTTTTACTGCTATTAGCCAACTTATCCTTTCTATATTTGCTGTAGAGATGATTTAATGTTGGCGTCATGTGGTGATGATGGGCAGGTCATGTATTGGGATCTTTCAACTCAGTGCCTTGTTAGAAGCATTGGACGCCATGCTGGCTTGGTATATTTTTTTGCTATGTTTAATCAGATTTCAAGTGGCAACTATAAGTTGTATGGCATGCATATCAATAAATTTCCCTTTATGAGGTGAATGGTGTGAACATATCCAAAACCTTTTATCAGGTGAACGGTATGAACAGATGCAAAACCTTTTGGCCTTTATGGCTTGATTGGCTAAATGGCCTTATGTCTGCTTGTAAAACTTGTTTGCTGATGACCAAAATCAATGTCATTGAAAAATAAGTAAATCTGGATACGAATCTTATTTGCAAAATAAGAAATTTTTGATAAACCAATAAACAAAAAAGTGATACCAAGCCCAGCACACATTTTTTCTTCAAATTGCATCCCTTGTTACTGTGACATTAAAGAGTCATCTGTT
>BQNB010140785.1:0-11355 GCA_026074375.1 Tanacetum coccineum | reverse complement strand
TGTGTTCTACACGTGACCATTTATTCCGCTGCGTACTCGTGTTAATTTAATTGTTAATTAGATCATAAAACCCAACATATCGTTTATAATTTTTTGCATTACCCAATCATCATCTATGAAGTGGGCAGTTACAACCATAATGTTCATTCTTTTACAACCAGAAGTCCAAGTATAGGTGGCTGTTGGAATTGTTGCTTAAAAACTTAACACTGCTCTTCCTCTCGTCTAGATAAAATTTAGAAACATCCCTAGCAATAGTAAGACGGGAGGGCAAATTAAATTTTGGTTGCAAGTTCCCGGAATATTCAATGAAGGCCGGATGTTCTACAAACTTAAATGGAAGCTCCGCTAGAACAATTAGGTTAATCAACGATTTTTTAATCACTTTTCCATCATATTTCCAAGTTTGTAAAAGTTTGTAAAGTTCCACTCGTACAACCACCCGCATCCTCCCCACCAATTTTTTCATATGTACCTCATTCACGGTGTTAGCATCACAATCTTTGTAATGCTTATTCAAGTTGTTGGTACCATTTTTAACGGAGTCAGCTTTGTAAACTGTGTGACACCATTTGCAATATGCCATCTTAATGATTACCCCGTTTTCATCCGATTCAAACTCTACATATTTCCAAAACTCCGCGCCCTCTTTCTTTACTTGGGGCTTTCCTTTTACGTTTTTTATCTATCTTTTCATTATCTCTGTCTTGATTTGATTCATAATCCAAATTAATACTATCATGGTATATCTCATATGGTTTAAACAAACACATTAAAACAAAAAATAAGTAAAACAACTATAACAAGTAAAATTTTATGCAGTTACATGCTATATAAAATTTGTCACAGTAGCCATATTTTTTTCTGAACCAACAATAGCCATAGAAGTTACATACTACCAGAAATAAGTAAAACAACGGCACCAAAAAAAAAATTAAACAACTATAACAAATAAGGGTGCGTTTGATATGTGCCTATCGGAATTAAGGAATGCTATGATATTCATTGTTGTAGTTTGATTAGCGGGAATGGAATCAAAAAAGTAAGTTGAAACCCATAGCCTCATTGAAGGGCAAATAGGTTGGTTTGAGTGGTGATGGTCATATGGGCCACGTTTAAATATATTTTTTAGGACATCATTTTTTTTTCGAACATTGATATATGTTCAAATATGAAATTAAGGTTATTTTTTAATATTTAAATGGGACACGTGCTAATCTAATACCCATATCTAAATTTTCATACCAAACACGAGCAATGAAAGTATAACCATTAATTCCATTCCACTCATTTATCAAAACCATACTAATAGTGATTCCGAGTAACAAACCAAACGCACTCTAAACTTTTATACAGTTATATACTATATAAAATTTGTCACATTAGCCATAAAAGCTACATACTACCACAGTAGCAATGCGTTCAAACTCCGACTCCTGCTAAAAGGGTCACTGGAACATGTGCTCATTGCTTGGGGCTTGGTGTTTTGGGAAGGGGTGATGATTTGCACACTTCATAAATTAATTGATACACTCAAAAATATGTGTGTCATGACTATTATACCTTTAATATGTGCACACTCCAATAAATGATATAGGGGTATAAATGTCAAGAGACACACAATTTGAGTGTGCAAATCTAAGTGGAGTGTGCAAATCACCACTCTGTCGGTCGACACCCAAAAGGTGCACGGGGTAGGTTTCCCGGCCGATTTAAACCTTTTGGAGAAAAAAGGTAAAGAAGGCATAAAAAGATACAATATAATGAATACTTACTTTCATTGTAGTGTTTTGTTGAGACGAGAATGATTCATATTCGTGCATTTTGATGATGATTTAGTGTTACCGAATCTGAGCTTTGTGAAGCTTTGTGTTTTTTGGATGGTTTTTGTGTATCACGGTATCCAAAGGAGGGAGGAGAAATTTGAATTAAAAAAAAAGGGTGAGACAACTCTTTGTTTGGTTCACGTTCTCATGCTAGCTTCTTGCTACTTTAATAATATCTCAGCCGTTCAAAAAAAAAAACTAGCTGTTGGATATATGTCTGCCTGATTGTACAACTTTTAGTAATTGACGAAAACAAAGTTTCAGACTGATCAAAACAGTAGACTCGAACGACTTTGACGAGAACAATTTGAATCTGACTTTAAGTTTTGGTCTTTTAAGTCATAAGAACCATTTGTAAGAGTAGTTGTTAATACATAAAGTATCTTAGTAAACCATGATTCGGCCTTGAAACACACTTGGTATGACTAGCACTACTAGAAATGTGATCCTATTGGGCGTTGCAGATATTGGCCCTAAGTGCGTTTGTGCAACTATAGCACTCCTTCCCTTTAAGAATGGATGTAATGGTAGCGTCTGGTGGTGTACGTGTTACATCATCATTTACTCATAGTCTTACCTAACTGTGGTGGGTTCCACCAACCAAATTTTCTGGTGACCAATCGTGAAGCAAGGGTGGCGTAGTGGTGATTGCTGCGTAAAGCAAGAGGTTGACGCATGGTGGCGGTGCTTCTTACAGCCGGTCTTCACTATGGACATGTGCAGATTTAAAGAAATTACATTTAGACGTTTTTTGATTGGTTGAAAATCAGGTGGTGGCGTGAAATTAACCAGATGCAGCTTAGATGCTCTACTCGCTGCGTTCTTCAATAGAACGAGCCAAGAGATTATCAAAACACCCACAAGAATAGTGGCTCAACATCCCAACAGTTCTGATGAGTAAACCATTAAAAAAAACATATCATCGCCTCTTTACACATAAACAAAGCCTGGATTGGGCAACTGATCAAACAAATGGAGGACACCTTTTATAGTACTTGAACATATTCTGAAACACGTTCACTTGATTGGCAATCTTACCAATGATCAAGGACTGTAATTCCTTCTTTTTTTTCACATGAATCTATAAACTAAGGTTTTCAGGAGACTTGGACGGCGCTTCTCACCATGAGCCATCAATTTGACCACAGTATGTATCAAAAAGGAACCATGAGATATTTGTTTCCAATTTTATGAACTTGCAACAATTTATCGCTTTGCACATAGATCACGTCAACTGGACAGCAACGCTAGTATTACCCGCAGCACATCTTTGCCTTCGAGGTCTTCTAGTTGTCTTACCCCACCCTGTTAAGCTTCTTTCCTCCAATCCCACCACCTCAACCTTGTTAACCTGCTTACATGGCGTTGGCGGAGGAGTTGGTGGTGGTGCTCGTGGTGGTGTGGCGGTTGGAATCGACTCAGATGCCTTCACCTTCCGCTTGCCACGGGCTCCAAGTCTTTTCCCGTTCTTCCTTGTCGATCCTAAATTCCAAGAATGACCTGTAGCTTTCATCAACCCCCCGAATATTTGAACATCTTCGGTTATCTCAGGCCTTGCCAAAGAAGTCATAGCCGGAAGGATAACCCTTTGAAAGTCCCTCCGTGGCCTACCTCTCCTCGCTTGCCCTCTCCTTGGTCTACTCGTTAAAGCGATACCCACTTCATCCGGTTCCTGAAAATCAGGAACTACCGGCTTAGGCATGTAATCTTCTTCTTTAGTCTCCTCAAGTTGTAAAGTCAACTTCTCGTATTCATCAGGCTCATGAGTGGGGGAAATCTTCTTTCTCTCGCAAGAACTAACCACCTCAACAAACCATAATAGCAGATCAACGTTGGTTTCATTTTCGATGGTTGTGTTACACACGGGCCCCACATGATCTTGCTGACTAGATATCGCAACTATGGACTCTGCTGCAATCCTTACAAGCTCTTCATTCTCGGGATTATCCAGTTTTGGTTCGGTTTCTGTGTGTTCGTTTTCTTCCTCAATCTCTGCAACAGCAGGTGCTTCTAAATCTATTTCCATAGCCATTTTCTTCGAGCTTTTGATACACTCCGTTACCAGTAAATCATCATCCTCAGTCACACATGAATTCAAGTCAAATTGATTCTTAAAGTTCTTGATTTCTGCATTTGTTTCTTCCCTTTTTTCATCTAAAGTTTTGACATCAATCTGTTCGGAAGCTGAAACATCATCCCAAGCCACATTAATGTCAATTCCCCTGTGTTCAACTGATGCAGAGGTTGAAACACCAGTCGCAGCCTCGTTTTTTGAAACACAAAATTTCCCAAAAATTGGAATCCCTAACAACTTTCTATCACTAGCCAAAGACTCATCTTTCACCTTTGGCGCACCAGGTCTAAGCCAAGGTATATTCGTTTGGTCATGTTCTCTAATATTATCGTCTTCATTAGACAATGTTTGAAGAGTATTCAAGTCCATGCCTTTGGTAGTACCCGTTAAATCGACAAAGTTCGAGCTGTTATACATCTTCCGTGACCCGTCATTAATCTTATTGCAGTTTCGATAATCAAAACCAACTGAAGGCAACCGGGCAGAAAGGTGTTTTGACCCAGACGATGATCCGTTATGAAAGCCATTGCCATTTCTATGCCACCTGTCTCTAAAAAGCTCATGGCTCTGAGGAGATGATAGAAAAGACGGGTGTGTTTGAAAAGAGGTTAACCTGCGAGTAAAGCTATCATTTGACTTCGCCCAAGATGGACCCGAGTTTGACCAAGAATATCCCATCTCTGGGGTACTAACATATGGGTATGCACTAGAAGCGTTAAAGAGCAAAGGGGTATGATTAATTTCCGAATAACTTCCTCGATGTTGAACTTCTTTACCGTGCCAATGTTGCATTGCATCAGAAGGTGTCTGCAACTTACATTGAGACATGTAGTTCATATTGCTACGACTATTCCCTGTTAGAAAATATTGCCTTTTTTAGTGTTCATTATGCAACAAAAAGAAACACGGGAGACACAAAAATAAGACTTAAATATAGATGGAATCACCTGTTTCACGCAGACCAGACGAAAACCTATCTAAGTGGTTGAATGCTGCTGGTTTGGTAGATGGACCACGGAAGTCAACATTTGATTCATGCACGTGAACCGGTTCATTAAGATCAGCTAACCCATTGGGCCGCATAGAGTGTTGACCAGAAGCAATATTTTTGTAACAGTCTTTCTTCCCACCATCATCAAGAAATATATTTACTCCATTTTTAGGTACAAATCCGTTTTCTTTAGGGGGGAAGTTCGAGCTTTCAGATGCCTGATTATCTTCTGGTTCAACGTACTCATCGGCCGGAAGTTCAAGATCAAATAATTTCTTCCTAACTTTCGAAGGTCTACATTCCACTACCTCACAATCCTTTGTACCATTCCCTTTTGAACAACTTAACGGGGAATTACTTATATCCACTCCAAAAATAGATGGTTTAGCAGAAGGAGAGTTACCCGATGGAATCTGCCACTTGTTGCCATCTCCATAAGGTTTTTGAGACGGCATGAGACTTGAAGAAGATGACGTGTCGATAGAAATATGATATTTAGGAAAGTCCTTTCTTTTAACTTCTTCCATTATGTCTCTTTGTCTTTTATAAAGACGGTGGAGTTCATGGACCTGTTATGAAACAAAATATCATTTGACATTCTCTTCTAAACAGGTGTTTGGCATTGCGTTTTACGAAGTGATTATGATAATGAAATGATTGAATCAGAAAATTTATCATACGGGCTGTAGAAGCAAGTGTTTGGACGTACTTCTTCTGTTTGAGCTTGTTAAAATCAAATCAACTTGAAGATTTACAAGTAAACTTGCCTATAAATAATCAGACTCGTTTTCTTGCAGATATGTGTACAATTATTGATTGAACACTAAATATTTTAGATAATTAGAATGAGTTTCACTCTAACCAATGCTTATATACGCTTGAAAACACAATAATGAGATAACCAATTTCAAAACACAAGGCCAAACAGAGTCTATGTCAACGCTGGTTACCAATGACATAATTTTTTGGGTCAGTCTGGTCTGATGTCGTATATGAGCATTTAACGAGGAGATTAGAAAAAAGAGCTGTAAAAGATACCTGGTTCTTAAAGACTACTTCATGGTGAATCATTTTTTGTTTTAATTCGTCTTTGTCATGACCTGGATATGCATCTGTGACGGTTTTTGGGGTAAGAGTGTCATAATAATGTCCGTTCGTCAATGTGTTATCTCCATAGAAGAGCCAGCTGCTACTATTGGAATCCTCATTGGCATTTCTCATAGAGTGATATCCAACGAACGAGTTCTTATAGTGTACTTCTGTTCCCATTCCTGTTTATGGTTCCAAAAATAATTATTCAATATCGAAAATCATCATTAAAGTGTTTTCTAACACCGTTTATACACATTACCAAAGTAACGAATCCAATTTGATAAGTATTAGTTATCACACTCGTATACGTCAAGTAGCTACACCGTCAAAAGCTACTCGACCACGTCAACAACATGAATCAAAAGTCAAACAAACTACACAATCCTTTATCAAGAACAATAAAAACTATGGTGTTAGGTGCCGATAATTCATGTCATTAATACGAAACTAAGCTCCAAGTAGGCTTACACTATTTCAAACCATATTTATTGCAAAACTTAAACAATCTATATGAACAATCAAACAACACACAAATAAGCTTATCAAAAAGCATAACAATCAGTAAATGAAGTTCTATATTATTTCCTATTCTGCAGTTTATACATTCATTCAGAATCTAAACTAAATAAATAAATACTGTAAACAAATAAAGAACAGATCCCACATAGAATTATTATTTTCAGCTACCTAGAACAATATCAAACCTTAAATCCAATTATATAAACTCAACAAAAGTTATCAAAACCTAAATCAAGAAACATAAACATATTCCATATCTATGAATAAAAAATATATAAAAAATCAACCATAGTACTTTTCATAATCCAAATAAAAAAACCCATTAATAAATTCATTACTTTAACTTAATGCAGTTAATACCATTTATTAACAATTATTTCACTAATATGACATAAAAACAAAACATAGTAAATGTAAGTAAAATAAATTTTTACCTTAGACCCACATCCTTATATATCCTGTTGATGATAAATTTACAATCTTTTCACCATTTTCTTGACATACCCATGAGCTCAAAAATCTTTACAAAAATTGTAAAAAAAAAAAAATAGTATATAAAAGTAAACAGGTGGGTGATAGTGATTATAAACTGCTAGCAGTAGTAATAATAATAATGGTAAGAAGATAGTACTAGTATATAATAAGCACCATTGAAAGAGGTTGGATCATAAGTTGCATTTTTATTTATTTATGAGAAAAACAATGAAGATTTTTGATCTGATGGGCCACACACAAACACACACTCTTTTTTTTAGAAAGAGAAAGTTAAGGGAATTTTATGTGTGTGTGTGTTTGTTGTGTTTGTGAGAGAGGAGAGAGAGATCCCAGATAAGAAAATCTCTTTATACAAACAAATGACCTTCTTAAAAAAACAGTGACATGATTTTTGTCCACACTTGGTCTATCTTTATTCTCCTCTCTTCTTTTTTTTACACACTATTGGTGTGGTACTGTGGTATACTGGTATGTACTAGTGAGGATATTAGACCGGGCGTAATAAGAAGACTTAAAGGTCGCAATTATTATCGTCACCTCAGCGTTATATTAGTTTTTTTTCTTTATAATCATCTTCATCGTTAATTTAACGTAATAAAACGACAAACTTCACCACAAAAATACGTCACTTAAACACAAATATACCTCACAAAATCCACTTAATAAAAACACACACACACACAAAACAAACCTTCAAGACTCGGTCTTGGGTAAAACTGAGTCTTGCTTTTCAACTATCGAAGACGCGTGCACTTGCGTGAGTGTAGTAAGGCACGACGTGTGCTATTTTACCAGTAAAGACGAAGACCACGTCTTCCTTGTCTTTATGTCTTATTATTGTTGGTCTTAGGTTTTGTTGTTTATGATTAAGCTATTCAAAATGACTTGTAAGAATAAGCTTGGAGTTCTTAACAAAACTTATCACAAATGGTTTATAGACGAAGTGATGTCACGAAACATTACTATGCCTGAAGCCAATTTTCACAGCATCATCATCGATTGTTTACGTGTGAAGAATATGAAAAGACGAGAAATGCGTACCATCGATTAAAATAAGATATATGATAACGTATAGTATCATCCGGACTCTGAGTCCAGACCAAACAACAAGCAACGGGCTCAGACCCAGCAACTGGAAGGGTCCGGAAACGGCCCAGAGCCAACTGCGACCCGCACAGGACTGCTCCGCGGCTACACCACGTAACCAGTAGCAAACCGTAACCACAAGAGTCACGACCTATCCGCAGTTGGGTACCACTTCCTGACAAAAGGAATACCCGTGACTCACCCAAATAAAGCAAAGAAGACAACATGGGAAACCAAAGAGAGAACGTCAACGCTCCAAAAAGGGATAACAAACGAGAAGTACCCTGACTTCTGCTACTACACAACAAAGCATGACATACCTAGCGACGTTGACCATACGGTAACTACCCTATTATCCACTCGATAATAAGAGAAACCCCTCTCGTGACCCATGCAGTCGACAGCGACACCGACCTATAAAAGGAGTTATCAAAACACTCCTAACGGTATGATTTCTGCAACCCATTTACACACATACCACTTACAACCATACTTACTTTAACGCCGGAGTCCAATCGCGGGACATCCCTCCCGTGGTAAGACTAACGGTGTTCTTTAATCTTATCAGGAAATCACCTCACTTTCACTTAGTACAAACCCATCCTTGAGGAACGAACTAGGAATCACCATTCTTAGTGAGTTCACATCCTTCAATCCCCAGTACACTATTTTTGTACTAACAAGTTGGCGCCATCCGTGGGACACAAACACAACTACGTCCCCAAAAACTCATCAAAAAATAAGCGAGTCGGCAGAGCAAGCCCAAACGCCAGCCAATTCCGCGGTCCAAAACACGGCATGCAAAGGGAGTAAGCAAGCAACCGATGGAAACCCCAGATACCTACCAATGGACAAACACCGAGAAATCTGGGAATAGCATTACAACCAGATCCTGCCCATCATGGCGGAGAAGGTTCACAAAGAAAAACTCCAAGATGTGCAGACACGGCTGACATACGGTGAAAACTCGCTCCTAAACTTACAAACTCGAGAAGAAACTCAACTTTCAGAATCAGAATCGTGCGATCGAAATAGGAAGTCTAAAAAGAAGATAAAACCAAGCCCAGTCACCACGTCCAGGGACACTTATCTCTTACAAAGTACGAGTGTCTTCTCCATAATAATACGTGATGGAGAAAAACCAGCCCGCCAAAGAAGCCCTGTTAGCACCACGATGTTCACTAGGCTAGGCAACAGAGACATGAATGTCTTCACTCGGCTGGGTGAAAGGAAAAAAGATATACACTCACCTCTAGGGCCAGAAGGTGCATCACACCACAGACATGCAAGCGACAGGAGAAGCGCTAGCACAGGTAGATCAGGGGAGAACCCAAATCACATGAGGGAAGAGGCAAGAAACCTCATCCGAAGCTACGTCACGTGTTCCAGCGAGCGTTAGAGAGAAATTGAAAGAGAATGGGACGCGGCTGATCGTGCAAATCATAGACAGTTTGCCCGAACTAAAAAAACATGCCTCTCAGAGAATAAGCACGACTGAGGCGGACACTAGAAGTCCAAATCAAAGAAACAAAGGTCAGCTGACGAGGAAGATTTGTCCCAACCATGGTTATGTGAGGAAACCGATCCATTTACAACACGGATCCGCAACTTTGAAGTCCCAAAAAGAACCCGCATGCCAACCAATGTCAAGACATATGATGGAATGGGGGATCCCGAAGACCACCTTAAGATATTCCAAACAGCGGCAAAAATCAAACGATGGGCCGTGCCCATATGGTGCCACATGTTTAACTCCACATTGATTGGCACAGCTAGAGTCTGGTTTGATAAACTCCCACCAGAGTCCATAGATAGTTATGAGATCCTGCAAAAGGCGTTTATTAGAAATTTCTCGCAGTAAAAGAAATACATCAAGGACCCTGTGGAAATTCATCATATCAAACAAAGGGAGGGGGAATTAACAGAAGCCTTTGTGGAACGATTCAAGGCAAAAAGCATGCACGTCAACGAGGGCCTAGAATGCATGAGAATCTCAAGATTCATGCACGACATCACTAATCCTGACTTGATCAAAAGGATGAATGACAACATTCCCAAGTCCGTAGACGAGATGATGAGCGCAACAACAGCCTTCCTCATAGGAGAAGTAGCTGTAGCGAATCAATCTCGGAAGAAAACTCCTCCTGCATGGAAACACCATGAAGCAAGCCACAAGCCAAACTTCGACAAGAGGCCTGATTTTAAAAATCGGCGCAAATCGAAAAAAAGGCGAGATAGGTTCACACCTCTCATAAAAACCCCAAAAGGAAATTATGGCAATAGATACGGTAAAATTCAAAGCACCACCACCGATGTCCGACCCCGCGAAAAGCCGGAACAAGAACAAGTTATGTGGGTTCCACGGAGATAAGGGTCATAGTATGGATGAATGCATTCACTTGAGAAAGCAGATAGAAGAAGCAGTCAAATCATGTCAGCTGTCGCATTTGATTAAAGAACTGAAACAAGGGGGTAACAAGGGAGAGCATGCAAAAACCGCCAAGAAAGAAGAAGCCTCCAACAAAGAAAAAGCTAAGAAAATCTTCATGGTTTAATCCTGGAAGCGAGTAACAAGACAAAGAATCACTCAAAGCTTCTCCGTAAGTCAAGAAATCTCTTTCCCACCCTTCGCGAGTAGCGGTGGGCAAGAAAACCCAATAGTGATCAAAGCAGAAGTTGAAGAACACCTCATCCACCGCATGTACATGGATGTAGGTTCTGCCTCAGAAGTGTTATACGAACATTGCTTCAACAGACTCCGTCCAGAAATCAAAAACCGAATGACCCCGGCCATAACCTCACTTTTAGGGTTTAACGGTGAAATATCTTGGCCGTTGGGACAGATATCGCTGATGGTATCCTTAGGGGATGAAGAACATTCCACGAATGCCTTGATGAATTTTATGGTTGTCAGATCTCCATCACCATATAACGGTATTATCAGACGTCCAGGCCTTAGAAAAATTCAAGCAATCCCATCCACAGCGCATGGAAGCTCAGTTACTCGGTATAAGGAGAATAGTGATGGTATGCAGTAACATAATACCAGCAGAATGCAGAATGGTGGTAGAAGCTCCAAACGAGTCCCTTTCCAATAAGCCAACAGTGGCGAAAGGGATGATGGTCGGAAGCCAACCAGAAAAAGGAAAGATGGAACTCAACGACTTGCTCAGGAGCAACCTGGACATATTTGCCTGGAAGCCAGCAAACACGACACGCGTTCCAAGATCCATAGCAGAACACTGCTTGAACATCCGTGAAGGGTGCCCGCC
>BQNB010140784.1:6527-17365 GCA_026074375.1 Tanacetum coccineum | reverse complement strand
ATAGTTGCCAACTCTACTACTGGAGCAGAGTATGTTGCTGCTGCTAATTGTTGTAGACAGGTGTTATGGATCCAAAATCAAATGCTTTGTGAAAACTAGATGGGGGGTTGAATAGTTACCACTTTTTAATTAAAGGTTTTGAAGTGTTAGTCAAAAATTCTAGATTTGAATTTATGTGAACTCAGTACTTGCACAATATGAACAATATATTTATCTAAACAATTGATATGATAGTATGAGGAGATAATGTAAGACAAGAGATAAGAGTAAGAACAACGAAACCACAACGCGAGGATTTATAGTGGTTCGGCAACGAAGCACCTCTTCGCCCTACTCCACTCCTCGAGCACCTAACTCGAGAGTTTTCTTCACTATGTCAACACGCTCCCTTATGGCGGAGAAAACGTTACACAACTTTTGCTTATCTTGATTTCCAACACTAAGCTAGATGTCGAGTTCTAATCTTAGATAGAATAAATCTACCACAACTACACAACTTTGCTTCACGACTTAATCACAACTACACAACTTCTTCACACTTTAGTTTTCTTCACACCACTACTTCACCAAGTCACTACTATAATCACACCTAACTAACACTACTCGGAAAGATCACCAAGATCCAACTATACTTACAACAATTACCTAGATCTAGCAACTACACAAATTTATAAGATTTACAAATGATTTACAAGTTATGATATGGATGCAATAAGATTGCAACAACACACAAAAGTGTAATACTTCTTCACTTGAGGATGAAAGTACTCTTCTCTTGCACTTGAGGAATTGAGTTTGGATCAATTGGAAACAAAGCTTTATGATTAAATGATCAAATAATTTTGATGAGATGTGTGGGCTGTTTTAGAACAGAAAATGAGTGCAAAAGGTAAGAAACTTGTGGCGAAAAGTCTAGTATTTATAGGACAAACTGGAGGAGCATCTACCTAGGGGCGGTCCCCTTAAATAGGTGGGTGGTCCCTTTAATTTTAAGGGGGTCGGCCATGTATTTAAGGGGGCCGCCCAAGACTAGGGCTTTCCCAGTTTGTCTTTTGTGTAGTGGAAATTTTCTGAAACTTTTCTAGTCGTTTTAGGTCCGAAAATTTGAATTTTAAAATGTTTATTTTGAATAAAACATTTCTTTTAATTGTAGAAAATGTTTTGTAATGTTTATAAAATGTTTACAACATTTTATAAAAGTGTGAGGTTGAATAAAAATTTTCTTTGATCATAAAATGCATTAAGCATTTATTTATTCATACCTTTAAGTGATGTATTTGTTGAAATGAGAATTTACTACTAATTACTTGTTTACGTTTAATTTTACGTTGAACGTTTTTATATTTTGTGATTATCAAAACGTAAAGATGTGAAAAAATATTAGTAATGTTTTTAGGCATTATATTTTTATCAACAAATTATTTTCAAGATCTAGATCTACAACTTTTATTTAATTATGGCAAGGATTTGCATAATCTTTGCTATATTTGCAAGAAAACAATAAATAAAAATTTAAGCGCAGCAGATTAAGCATATGAATTAAATCTAGGCGTGTACAAATCAAGACAAGATATAATTCAAAAGTGTAACCCTAATGCCAAAACGAGTCGAGGGCACCAAGGAATCGAGCTATGGTTTCTTAGCTACAAAAACGAGTTAGAACAATACAAATATTTCTAATGTGTAACAAGAAGGAAGGAAAAATATGACAAGTGCAAGCAAACATCAAAGCAAAAAAAATACTTCATTCATTTAAGACAATGTGTGTGAAATATGCTTTAAAAACATATTTAATACATAAAGAAAAATCCTAAATAGCCATAGAAGGATTTTGACTTGCTTGCGATACAAAAGGATTTGATGATTATTTGAAGGCATATTACGAGATTAGTTAGTTGGAGAGTTTAGAGCGGAGGCGGTTGTGGAAGGGTAATCTCTTTGAACTCTAGGTGGTGGATGAGGTCGAGTGAGGAGGAATTCAATCCAATTGATATCCTCACTTAAATCAAAGAATGGTTTTTGGGTGAAGATGCAACAAGGGCAATACCCAACATGGCTTTTGACTTGGTTGATGTTGAGGGTGTGTGGTAAGTTTGGAGAGTAAGGTGATGAGGGAATGTTGTTTTTTGTTGAGTGAGATGCATGGCTAAGAGGTTAGATAGGTCTTGTAGTTGATTAATGTCATCAACTAGGCTTTCTCTACTTGGAGATAGAGGTGGTGTGTGTTTGAGTTTTGGTTGTTTAACTTTGAGGTGGGAGCTTGAGTGTGAGCAAGATGGTGGAGTTGATGGGTGAGATTGAAATGGAGGGATGTGAGACAACTTGTGTGATGTGGGTGTGTCCTATAATGTAAGGATGTGGTAATTCTTGTTTGGGGGTGATTGTTTGTCTTGAGTGTTCTATGAGAGGAGTGTGAGTGGGTTTTGGTATTGGTGAAGTTGTTTTATAATTTGATGTGTTGCAAAGGTTTGGTTTCTTCCTCCAAATGGGTTTCACACTTATTTTGGCAACCCTTAATGGTTTGGATGTGGGTGGTTTTGTTTTAGGAGTTGTCATTGGTGGGGATGAATTGGATGATGTTGAATGAGTGTATTTATAAATGAGGATGTATGTATAGTGGAGGAAAGAGTTTAATTTAGGACAATGATGAAACATTTAAAGGAATAAAATCCAATAAAATGTTGTGAATTTAGTGGAAACAGTAGCTAAGTCTAGAGGGTTTGTTTGTGTTAAAAGAAAGTAATTACTATTTTCCCCATGTTTGCCTAAAAAGGGGGGGCCGTTCCCCTTAATTAAGGGTCCGGGTCCCTCTTTAATTTAAGGGTCGGTCCCCTTTAAATTTCAAGGGGGTCGCCTTTATGAATTAAGGGGGCCGCCTACTGGGATTTCCTAGATTTCCCAAAATTTGATTTTTCTTAAAATTTTATGTGACGGGCTTTTTCTTTGTTTTGGTGGTTTTAGTTTTGTAGCAGTCCATCCTTTTATGACAATTAAGGTTTTTAGCACATAGCATTTAAGCATTCAACATTCTATATATATATATATATATATATATATATATATATATATATATATATTATATTATATTATATATTATTTGACAGATTGTACGGACAAAACTATTTCACAAATTTTTAGCATATTACTTATATATGAATGAAGAACAAAAAAAATGAAGCGCATATATAAAATAGTAACAAGATATGATGCACAAAGAATTTTTCTTGTCAAGAGGGCTAAGTTAAGAATGAACTAAACTTATGTGCAAGTACTAGTGTGTGCCTAAATGCGACAAATGTGGAGTAGCGATTATTTCGACACTAAGATATGCAAAACCTAAGAAATAATCCAAATGCTCCTTGATTTAATTTTGTTCAACCAAGATTGTCGAAAAATATATATTAGATTATATACTTTTCACAAAAGTAAGGCATCCTTATGCATGTGAAAAATGTTTTTAGCATGTCTTAACAATATATGAAACTTGATTTTTATGTGCTCCTAGTTGTGAGAAGAACTTTTTAGAAAATAATAGATTGGGATTATTGTATATATGTATAATGAGATATGCATTGAGATAGAAGAATTAGTAGAAGTTTGTTTATAAACTTTTCTCAATCTTGTGTTTTTGTGCGAAATAGAAGCTTAGACTCAAAAGAAAAAAATGAAGATTTTTTTTGTTAGTGGGTGGACCCCTTAAAGTCTGAGTGGTCCCCTTAAAATTAAGGGGGTCGCCCTTTATGAATTAAGGGGGCCGCCATCTGTTTGAAAAAATTTCTCAGGATTTTTGTCAAACAATGATTTTTTGATGATTTTTTTATTATGCGAAAATAATCGATTTGTTCCATCATTCCTAGGCCTAGACGTAAGTAGTTAAAATGAGATCAGTTTAAGTGGTTTAGTTAGGATATCGGCTATGTTGTCTTCCGATGTGACCTTTTCTATTAAGATATTTCCTTTTCGAACATTATCGCGAAGGAAGTGATGACGAATCTCAATGTGTTTGTTGTGAGTGTTTGAACGAGCCTTCATACTTAAGTCTATAGCCTCTTTGTTATCACACTTTATCAAAAATGTCGTCTACCTAAGCTGTCTATGGAGAGCTTGCTTTCATCCATAGCGCTTGTTGCATGCTTTCCGCGCTTAGTATTTTGCTTCGGTTGTGAGATGGCAAAAAGCGGTTGCTTCTTTGAAAACCACGATGTTAGACAACATCCCATAAACGTGCAAACACCATAGTCTTCTTGCGATCACGTAATCTCCCACATGATTCCGAATCGCTACATATTGTTTCTATGTCGGATCCCTTAGGATACCATAATCCTAAATGCGTAGTGCCTTTAATGTATCAGAATATACGTTTAACCGCTTCTAGGTGAGAGGTTTTAGGATCCTTTTGAAAGCGGGCACAAAGGCAAACATTAAAACCTCGATATCGGTTCTACTTTCCGTTATGTATAATAAAAAACCTATCATGCCTCTGATTTGGTATTTTCTATGGACTCACCTTCTTTCGGTCTCTCGTTGAGTTTGGTTTCGAAGCATTAGGGTCTTTATTGCTTAGAGTCTTTTAGTCTTAAATTTTCTTAAGCATTTCTTATATATTTGGATTGATTAAAAAATATTATCATCTAATTGTTTTATTTGTATTCTACGAAGAAATTTTAGTAATCCCACATCAACTCATTTCAAGAACTCATCATGGGCATGGATCTGGCAAAGTCATCACAATATTTCTTGCAAGTTGATCCGAATATATTGTCATTCAACATATATTTGGACAATAATGAGATTGAAGTCTTTCTTTTTAGTGAGAGATGTGTTAATCTACCATCTCCCATGGGTAATTATGTTTATAAAGAAGGCTTTAATCAATTCATACCAAGCTTTTGGGCTTGTAGTAGACCATAAGAGCTCTTAAAGTTTGTAGAATATAAATAGGTTTGCAAAGTTCAATGATTCCTGTAGGTCGTGCCACGTAAACCTCCTTATTGATAAAACGTTTAAGGAAAATGTACTCTTCACAATCCTTTTGGTATACTTTAAAGTCTAGTACGCAAGCATAAGCTAAAAGTATTCTTATGGACTCAGTCAAGCTTACGGGTCATAGTTTCGTCGTAATCCAAATTTTCTTGTTGATATATCCTTAGTCGGGACTAACCTAGCTTTGTTTCTAGTTACGACGCCTCCATTTTTATAGAGGTTATTTCTTATTTAACCCATTGTGTTCTATAATGGTATATCTATGGGATTTGGGACTAGGTCCCAAACATCATTTGTTTTGAATGGTTTGTTCCTCTGGAATGGCCATACCAATTTCATCTTTTATTGCTTATTTATTATTTTTAGGTTTAGTGTCAAAGTAAGCAAAAATAAATTGCTTTTGTCTTGAGCTTGCGACCTAAGAGTTCTTTGATTTAGATTACCAATAACGTTTTCTAGGGGATGACGTTTAGATTCTTTAATATTTACAATTTGATTATTTTCTAATGAAATGTCTTTAAGATTATTGCCTATGGGTTTTGTTTTCTAACCTCATATAGCTTCTTCTTCGACTAACTCATATCTTCTAATGGTGATGTTTTTAGGGTGGGAGGAGTTTCATCAGAAGGTACATTCAAGATCTTCCTTTCATTGTTTGTTTGTTAAGTATTATGTAAGCTTTACTATTTTGCGAATATCCTAGGAAAACACCTTCGTATGACTTAGGGTCGAACTTGGTAAGGTAATCCTTTGTATTAAGAATAAAGCATTTACTTCTGGAAATCCTCTAAAAATCGTTAGGTTTGGTTTCTCTTCTTACAACTCGTATTATGGGTTTTTCCTAAAAAAATATGTCTAATGGAAACTCTATTAGATTTATAGTAAGATGTATCTCGACCGCCTTACACCAAATTTTTGAGGAATGGGATTGTTCGTTTAACTTGGTTCTACTCCTTTCTTGTAGAGTGCGATTTTTCTTTCTAACTACCCTATTTTGATTGTGGTGTACGAGAAGAGGAAAAAATGAGATATCCCATTTAAATCACAATAGTTTCCGAATTGTACTTCATTATCAAATTCCCGACCATGATCCGTTCTAATTGATACAATGGAACATCCTAATTTGTTTTGGATCATTTTGCTAAATACTTCGAATTTTTCGAAGGCCTCGGTTTTATTTGCTAAAAATCTAGTCCATGTGAATCGAGAATAGTCATCTACGATTACTAAGGTATAACGATTTCCTCCATAGCTTCGTATGGCGGAAGGGCCAAACAAATCCATGTGAAGTAGTTCTAGGCATCTAGTTGTTGAAACTATATTTTTAGCCTTGTGACTTGTATGAGCTTGTTTTCCAATTTTGCAAGCATCACAAAAATGTCGGTCGTATTTTAGTTTGGGTAGGTTTCTAACTAATTCTTTAGATGCTAATGATTGAATTAATTGCATATTAGCGTGACCTAATCTCCTATGCCATAGTGTGGAGTTTTCGTCCAATGTTGCAAGGCATATTTTGTCTTCCGGTTTATTTCCTAGTTTCATTACATATATTCCTCCTTTCCTAATTCCTTTTCCTATAACTTTTTCGTCTTTGATTATTTTGCTATCGTGTTCGGTAAATATTACTTTGCATTTGTTATCACATATTTGACCTACACTAAGCAAGTTATATGTTAAGTTATCTACGTGCTCAACATTTTCAATTATTAGGGAGTCTTGAGAAATCGTACCTTTGCCTATGATTTTACCGCGCAAGTTGCTCCCAAAGATTACGTTTCCTCCGTTGTATGCTTTGTATGAAGAGAACAACTTTCGATTACCGGTCATGTGTTTTGAGCATCCACTATCTTTAATCCACTCATCGGGTTCCAAGTTTACTCCTAAGCATATTTCATCGGGCGCTTGAGCTACAAGGCAAGTTTCATCTTTAGTCTTTCCTACTTCATCTTCTCCATTGTCGCTCCATGCTCCTCCAATAAATGCTCTTTGATCGTTGTTCTTTGGCGGCTTTGAACATTCTCCAATGAGGTGATTTGGATCACCACATCTAAAACATTTTCTTTCACTTTTACCATAACCATCATTTCTACTTCTTTGGAATGTTTTTCTATCGCCTCGTGGTTGTCTTACAAATCTTCCTCGTCTCTTGAAGAATTTCTTGAATTCTTTTACGGCCATAGCATACTCTTCGTCTTCACTATCGGAGCTTGAGCTATCTTCATCACTTACTTCCTTTTTCACCTTTAATGCAAGAGATCTACTTTGTTCTTTCTTGCCTTTGACCGTTTCGAAGTCTTTCTTTATTACCTCTTCATAGACTTTCAAGTTTCCAATAAGTTCGTCAAGAGGTAAGGTTGTTAGATTCTTTGATTCTTCAATCGCCGTGACTTTCGCGCGCCATTTTGGATGTAATGCCCTAAGAAATTTCCTAACACAATTCTTGCTAGAAAAACCTTCATCAAGTGCTTTTAGACTAGTAATAATAGTGTTAAATTTAGCAAAGGCATTATCTATTGATTCCTCTTCCGGAATCGTAAATTGTTCATATTGTTGAACAAGAAGATCTATTTTGTTAGCTTTGACTTGATTATTACCTTGATGTGTGATTAGCAAAGTATCCCAAATTTCTTTTGCGGTTTGACACATAAAAATTCTTTCGTATTCTTTACGTGGCAAAGCATTATAAATTACCATTTTAGCTTCATTATTTTTTGCAAGTTTCTTTTTAAGATCATCATTTTGTTTATGAAAAGGTACAACTTCATCCTTTTTAGTTTCGGGATTATTTTGAATAGGAGGAAAATCACCATCGGTAATAACATGCCAAAGATCTAGATCTTTTGACTTCACATAAGTTTCAAATCTATTTTTCCAATAAATAAATCCATCACTTTCAAATAGTGGTGGTCTTTGCATAGATTGCCCTTCTAAATATTTTTCCGATTCCATAGATCGATTCAAGTTTTAAAATACAATTTATTTTAAAAATCTTGTTTAGCGTGGCTCTTGATACCAATTGTGGAAAACTAGAAGGGGGGTTGAATAGTTTACCGCTTTTTAATTAAAGGTTTTGAAGTGTTTGTAAAAAATTCTAGATTTGAATTTATGTGAACTCAACACTTGCACAATATGAACAATATATTTATCTAAACAATTGATATGATAGTATGAGGAGATAATGTAAGACAAGAGATAAGAGTAAGAACAATCAAACCACAACGCGAGGATTTATAGTGGTTCGGTAACGAAGCACCTCTTCGCCCTACTCCACTCCCCGAGCACCTAACTCGAGAGTTTTCTTCACTATGTCAACAAGCTCCCTTATGGCGGAGAAAACCGTACACAACGTTGCTTACACCGATTTACGACACAAAGCTAAATGTCGAGTTCTAATCTTAGCTAGAACCAATCTATCACAACACAACTTCACGACTTCACAACTTCACAACTTCTTCACAACTTCAAGACTTCCTCACAACTTCACGACTTCACTTCACCACACTACTTATGCCACAACTAACTAACACTACTTGGTAAGATCACCACGATCTATCTATACTTACAAAGATCGCCAAGATCTAGCTACTACACATAAATACAAGATATACAAAAGATTTACAAGTTATGATATGGATGCAATAAGATTGCAACAACACACAAAGGTGTAATACTTCTTCACTTGAGGATGGAAGTATTCTTCTCTTGCACTTGAGGAATTGAGCTTGGATCACTTGGAAACAAAGCTTTATGATTAAATGATCAAAGGATTTTGATGAGATGTGTGGGTTGTTTTAGAACAGAAAGAATGAGTGCAAAAGGTAAGAAAATTATAGGGAAAAGTCCAGTATTTATAGGACAAACTGGGGGAGCATCTACCTAGGGGCGGTCCCCTTAAATAGGTGGGCGGTCCCCTTAATTTTAAGGGGGCCGACCGTGTATTTAAGGGGGCCGCCCAAGACTAGGGCTTCCCCAGTTTGTCTTTTGTGTAGGGGAATTTTCTGGAACTTTTCTAGCCGTTTTAGGTCCGAAAATTTGAATTTCAAAATGTTTATTTTGAATAAAACATTTCTTTTAATTGTAGAAAATGTTTTGTAATGTTTATAAAATGTTTACAACATTTTATAAAAGTGTGAGGTTGAATAAAAATTTCCTTTGATCATAAAATGCATTAAGCATTTATTTATTCATACCTTTAAGTGATGTAAATGTTGAAATGAGAATTTACTCCTAATTACTTGTTTACGTTGAACGTTTTTATATTTTGTAATTATCAAAACGTAAAGATGTGAAAGATATTAATAATGTTTTTAGGCATTATATTTCTATCAACAGTTGGGGTTCCACTCTTTTGTAAATATGTTTTTCTTCTTTCTTTTTGTGTAGATTGTAGAAATTGTTCTTTGGTATTTAGACTCTGAATGTTCCAAACACATGACTGGACACCGTGAAAAGCTCATCAATTTTGTTTCCAAGTTTATCAGAACGGTCCGATTCGGCAACGATCACTTTGCAGCTATTATGGGATATGGAGATTGATTCGCGGAAACTAATCCTTTATATATATATATATAAATATAAATAAACTCAAGGATCAAGACCCGCAAAATCAAAGAAACCGGAAGCAGTATAGAGTGTTCCCGGGTCGTTATGTCCCAACGAGGCTAGAAGAAGTTAGGGAAACGCGAGTAGTTTATAGAAGGCTACCATCGGGTAACTGTCTTCAAATCCTTACCCCAAATGGGGTTGATCCCTCTTAGTTATTTCACATGCATTTAATATACTTCTTAGGGCCTTGTAATAGTCTTCATACTACTCTTACTTGGTGCGTTTGATTCGTCCATACGAATGATTAGAATAGGCGGGTTCGTGTAATATGTTCATGACCTAGGAAATACTTACACATATCATCACAAGTGTGACAAGGCAACATATCTAGGAGAAGCAATATGAGGAGTAGTGCATGATTAGGTAAATACATCTTTTTATCATAAAGTTATCACTAGTAGCATAGATTATAATTAGTTTAATTATTAGTTAATGAAACCAACCTCTCAAACCATGATATTTACCTGCTTTCTTATAAATATAAAAACACAAAAAGAATCTTCTCTCAACCCCATAGAATTCTGTTAGACAGTGTTCGAGTCTTCCTAACCTATTCCCCTAGAGAACGATAACAACCCCCGAGTCTTGCCTATACTACACTACAACAATTAGGTACACTGCCTAAGGAGTTGTAAAACTTTTTGTAGAAGTCTCTACGACCCTTACATCATACATCAGCATTCACTTTCATCACCAAAATCGCATAGTAGTTAACACAAAACACCGTACAAATAAGAGAAGTCGATATCTAAGTTGTTGTACATCTGATGCGGTTGTCGTTAGACTTCAACACGAAGTTTTACAACTCCCTAGGCAGTGTACCTAATCGTTGTAGTGTAGTATAGGCAAGACTCTAGGGTTGTTATCGTTCTCTAGGGGAATAGGTTGGGAAGGCTCGATCAAGATCTAACAGAGGTCTACGGGGTTGAAAGAAGATTCTTTTTGTATTTTTATTTTATAGAAAGCTGGTAAAATCATGGTTTTGAAAGGTTGGTTTGTTTTATCTAATTAAACTAATTATATATCTAAACTACTCGTGATAACTTTATGATAAAAAGATGTATTTACTTAATCATGTACTACTCCTTAGATTGCTTCTCCTAGGGGCCGACCATAATGGAAGCCCCCACAAGGTTCGGGTTTTATCAATTTTAGTCCATTTGGTTCATATTTAAATAGTCGTTAAGTTAGTTATAAAATATAACGGTAACTAACAGTTATTTAAAACTATTACGTGAAGCATATTAAAC
>BQNB010140783.1:0-17365 GCA_026074375.1 Tanacetum coccineum | reverse complement strand
TGTGGCGACCCCCCCCCCCCCAATATATCTGCTACCGCCCAGTGTTTATGGGACCACCGGCAACAGGGTCACAAAATTTTGTACTATTTTCTTTTTAATGTATCTTTGACCATCCTTACACTAGACCTTGATGGACTTTCTTTGTTTATCCAACCACTTCTTGGAATCTCTATCTCCTAACATCATACCTTTCCACATCTCTCCTATATAAACTCATCATCCTCCTCATTCACATTTATCTTATCTTTCTCTATTCAACCTCTCTTCACTTGCTATGTCCTCTTCTCACTCTTCTCGAAACTATAGAGTAAAACATTAAAAGTCTATAATAGACAGTTGGAGACACAACACTCTTCTACCCTACTCACCTCCTCTCTCATCCAACATTTCGCCACCATATTCTCCTAACATTACTAATCCTTCATCTCAAACCACTCAATCACAAAATCAAACTAGGGAGCAAATTGTGAATGAACTAAACCAACTTCATCACCTATCCAACATCATTGAAACTAAACTTCAACGTGTAGTAAATGCGTCTATACAAACACCACTTTCACCATCAACAACCATAATTTACCCTGCCATAAATGACCAAGTCACATTTTATTCTAGTTTTTGTCATTGTTGCATGCACACCCAAACTCTCTTTCATAATTTAAGAGATGACATCCATAAACTTGAGTCCCTCCTCACTCAAGCTCATGCTCCACCCAACAATGCCTCACCAACCTCTCCTTTATCACCTCTACATTAATGACCACCAATCCTTTAGTTAAAGCATCTCCCAGGCATCAAGAATCAACTAGTCTAGCTATAGTTTAGAATATTTCTTTATGTTATGCTTCTATGCTTAATTCCTCGTCTTGTAATATTCATACTCTTCTAGAATGAATTTAATCTATTGTGAATGAATGGTTCTTTATTATTATGGGTAATATGAATTCATTTTGTTTTAGATGGTTATTTCTTCTTTATTTCTATTATTAGCCTCGTATATATTTGTCAAGATATTGCTACTTGTTAGAAATATTTCTTGCACTTGTATTTCTAATTTGGTTTTGTAGCAAAATCTCATAAGCTCAATCCCTTGATGCCCCAAACGAGGGGGAGCATACATCAAGGGGGAGTCTTGGCATCGTTGATTTGTTTCTTCTCTACTCGACAATCAATATTTTTAGATTCGACAAGAAGGGGGAGAAATGGATCATAACTCATTAATAACTTGTAAAATTTTATTTTTATCTAACATGAGTTTATATTTTGTCATCATCAAAAAGGGAAAGATTGTTAATACAAATAATGCCTAAAAATGTTATTTATATTTTTTGACTCCTCTACGTTTTGAAGATGACAAAATATAAAAACGTCTGCGAAAAAAATAAACGTGTACGTGTTATTAATCATAAATTTCCATTTCGATGTAAATCACTTAAGGTATGAATAAACAAATCATTAAACATGATTAATGATCAAGAAATTATCTTTTCTTAACCATTACATTCCTACAAAAGTATTTTTACAAAAATAAAAATATACAAAATATTTTTATTTATAAAAGAGATGTTTTATTTAATTATAAAAAATAAAATATAGTTTTCCCCTAAAATGGAAGCTTCTACACCAGATTTAACATTCCCTACTAAAAGACAAAAATGGGAGCGTCTGCCTAGGGGCGACCTCCTGATAGGCAGGACGACCCCCAGATATATCTGGGACCGTTAGGACCGCCCTTAGGAGACGTTAGATTTTTCTGGCTATAAATATTGCACTATTCTTAACAGAAAAACATACCTCTTAGGATGAATTTTTCAATAACTTTCTCTCTCTAAATACTTCTTTCTCTCTCTAAATCTCTTGATCGCTAACATAGTTTAATCTTATTTCAAGTGATCAATTCTCATCTTCTACCTTCTTCCTGTCTTCTATCAAGTGCAAGAGAAGAACACTCATATTCGCCAAGAAACAAAGTGTTATAGACTAGTGATTTCTCATTTCTAAGATTTAAACCACTATTTTCTTGATCTTGTGTTTGTGTGTAAAATCAGATAGTGTGTAAATCTGATAGTGTAGATCTTGTGTTGGTTAGTATTTTAGTCCTTAAAATACATTGGTGATGTGGTAGATTGGTTATAACTAAGATTAGGACTCGATATTTAGCTTAGTATCGGAAAACAACGTAAGCAAAGTGTAAACGGTTTTCTCCGCCTAATATCAGCTTGTTGACATAGTGAAATGTCAAGTCGGATACTCAAGGAGTGGATTAGGATGAAGAAGAGCTTCATAGCCGAACTACTATAAATCTCGGTGTTGTCGTTTGATTGTTCTATCTCTTACCTTTTATCTTTTACTTATTCCTTATATTTATTTTTTGTATTGTGATTGTGTTGCAAGGAGTTAGATACATTGGTTGGTCATATTGTGAGTTGATCTTGCGTGTATTCAAATCTAGTGTTTTTATAAGCAAAGTTTTTAAAACGGCAATTAACCTGTAAACTATTCAACCCCTTCTAGTTTCCACAAATCTTGTACCGTCTACCGGGTCGGGGTATGAAGGACGTCCTATTGGCCTTAATAGTGTGTTACATAAGCCCAATGTGGTCAATAATTCCAACCAACTTAGTCCTTCTCCAAATTCCACATGTGTCCACATAAAGTCGGCTACAACCATCAGATTATCTTTAAAGTCAAAGAATAAAGGTAAAAAAGAAGATAATGGAAAAAAGAAAGCGTAAGACCAAACCACTATTCAAGATCTTTAATAGACTTAACTGTTGGAACTCCATTTCTCATAAAAGAAAGCCCCAACAAGAATCAGAGAGTACTCAATCCTTAGCTTCAAGTACATCCAACTATAGGTTATCATCTGACTCTGAATCATTGATTATGCGTAATCAATTGAATAACTATGCTCGTAAAGTTCTAGCTAAATCCACCAATCCCATGAGCTACCTCAAAGATCAATCATTAGAAAAAGAAATCAATGACATAATCAAGGTCAGCAATTGTACTGGTTTTAATTTGTCTGGAAGAGAAGATGAAATTAGAAGAATAATAGAAGATTCGGGTGATAAATTATCTTTTAAATGAATCTTCTTTCTATAAATATCAGAGGAGTAGGTTGCGACATTAAATGCAACTTGGTTAAGGATCTACTCACAGAAAACCAAATTCATTTTTTAGGGCTACAAGAAACTATGCTTTTCGACCCAAACCCATTTCTCTTTCACTTACTTTGGGGTCCTAGAAAATTTCAATATGCATTTTGCAACGCCCAAGGTAGGTCTAGTGGTATATTTTCTATATGGGATTCTGATGAATTCCCTATGGCTGTCAGAGCGAAAGGGGCTAGTTTTTTGGCAGTTTTTGGTTACTGGGAAGGAATAGAGCAATTGTGTATTATAGTAAACATTTATGCTCCTGATAACGCTCCAAATATACATAAAATATCCCTCGAAAATATGTGAAATATATATGTTAACACATGAAATATTGCAAAGTTTGGTTGTTGTGCAATAATTATTTCAGGACTAAGAATGACGAAAAGGACTAAATGTGCAAAGATATTCCGTTAAATGCACTAACGGTCATTAAAAGAAGAATATAGAATAAAATTGAATTAATGAATGTGGCCAAAGTGTGGCACACTTACCCTTAGTGCGGCGTAATTCATAGCGGGATAAATGCAATTTAATTAAACACCAAGTACGTCGCACAATTTATATTGTGCGACACACTTATCCTGCAGTTACTCAAAGATAATAATGATTTCCATTATTATGCAACTCTTGGATTGCCACTCTTCTCAACTGATACTCCACTCCTCACCTATAAATAGGCCACGAAATTTAGGGCTAAGGGCATCTCAAATCATTCCATTATCGTCTCAATTCACTACATCTTTGATCAAGAGAAGTATAGGAAATTTAAGAAGAAGTTTTAGTGGAATTGTTGAAGTATCATCTTGATCTTCATCATTTCGGGTTACAATCATCAAGAAGAAGATACTTTTGATCTTGGAAATCTCTGAATAGAAGTTGTTATTCGAATTTGCAAATTGTTATATTGCCCGTTCGAAGGAAACTCTTGAAAATCAATATAATTTGCTATTGGAATCGGTATAAACTTGTTTCTCCCTTTGAATATTATGTTTTCTGGATTTAACATGCTTGTTATATGTTTTGTTGTTATGATTATGGAGTAGTTTATTCATCTTTATTTGGGATTTATGAAGTAATATGGATTAAATCGGGATGATTAATGATATTTGGTTAATGATAAATATAAACTTGATATTTATATATTTGGACTGTTGATCATCATTTGATCACTCACTTAGTTCAGGAATAGGTCGAAAGGCTCCGACTTGGTGTTTGATTTCTAATTGTTTGTCTATGACAACTCGGTATTAGCTTTGTGAGAATTAGCTAATAAAATGATCATCATCCCAAATATATAAATGTTTAATGCTTAACCTCATGTCTAACGAACTTGGTTAAGAAAGTTTATATTTGTCATTTCCAAACGTGAACCAATCTTAAAGCATTTTTCATAATTAAGATTAAAGGCCGAAAGGATTCTTTATTATGTTAAATAGACAATCTACTGAATAAGCTAACTGTTCATTCCTTTGATTATACTTAATTTCATAAATTTATCATCATCCCAAGTTATCCTCTATTACTCTTGTTTCCCGAATAAACATTGCTTTTATAATCTTGAAGTTGTGTTATCAATTATCTTTATATCGTGACAGTATATAAGATAATCCTTTTCGTAATAAAATTGACCTTTTTAGAATAACCAATCCCGAAGAACGACCTAGTCTTACCCTTAACCTATACTATAAACGGGGGTTTATACTTTACCCGTGTATTAGTTGGGAATTGAATAAAACTAGAACTATAAATTTAAAGCTTTTATAACACATTAAAGTTTTTGGTGCCGTTGTCGGGGATTGAAATCATTCTTGAAATTGTCATTATTGTGTTACAAACTAATTTTCAAAAATCGCCGTACAGTTTTCTGGCCAACGGAAACAATTTTCTTCAGAAAGTGCGCCGCACAACACCATTGTGCGCCCGTTTTTGCTGAAATTACAACAAGTACGCCATACTTATACCAAGTACGCCGCACTTCCTGCATTTTTCATAAACAAAACAGTTTTTAAAAAGAGAAGAGGAACATCTACATCAATACTAAAACCCCAAAAACCCTATAAATTTTAACTGACAATTTGGAAATGTGGAATTTATTCCTTGTTTTCATAATTGTTGAAATCTTGTATTATCGTAATTTGAACATTAAAAAAAGAAAAATCAAAAAGAACTGTTTAACATCTTATTTGTTTGAAATTCCAAATGCCAATATGCATCTATTAATTGTTAAGTGTTACTTATTTAACTTTGCCTACCTACAAAATGGAAATAAAAACATAAACTTTAAAAAACTCAAAAATTATATGATACTTGATATGTTTAAAAACCTTATGCTTGCTATGTTTTACAGTTATTATAAAAATAAGAAATATAAAAACACTAAAACTAAAACTTTTAAAAATTCAAACACTGGAAATTTTAAAAGTACGGCGCACTTTCTCCAAAGTGCGCCGGTTTTTTTGAAAAATAACAAAGGATTTGAAAAAACTCAGAAAGTACGTCGCACTTTATTCAAAGTGCGGAGCACTTACATTTCTGAAACCAAACAAGATGCTTGTTTTTTTGTTTTTATACGAAATTTACCTGAACTAAAAAATGCTATATGTTTGTTGATAATATGTAAATGTTAAAAGCTATTATTATTTATTTTAACTAACCCACTAATGGTTGTTTTAATGTTGACTTATTTTATAAGAGTTATGGATCCAAATCCGAGCCTTGGAAAAATTTGCTTAGGAGAAAATGTTGTTGAAATCTCGAGTGACAAAATTAAAGGATCTGGAGATTGGGATTCTCCAGAATATCAAGACACTGCTAACAGTGGAGGAAAAAAGGAAACAAAAGCTATGGTTTTTCACAAGATGGATACCGAAGAAGTTAGTGATAGATTCGTGGCACCTTGTTTTGTCAATTAGGATGGAAGCATATGATGGGGAGATTAATCTTGGAGTGGAAGAGAACATGATCTCGAACGAATATGCAGTAAAATTACGCCTGGAACATGAGGTTAAAAGAGGAAACAAAATAGTTAAGAAAGAGCTCATTGTTGCACTAAGAGGTGAGATCTATTTTATGAAGTTCATTATCAACCCAGATGAAGATGATGTTGAACCAGGGGTGATTTTCATAAGATCGTTCCTACATATGACCAAAGCAATTACTGATTTCGGGGCTAGAACTATCATAATATACCCTGATATCGATCCGTTCTTGGAAGATACTGAAGAAAAAGAAAAAATATGGATGATTGGGACCAATTGCTTGATTTTAACTTAGATGATATACCACTATTGGGTAGAGAAGAACTTTCAACGTTTGTATGCAAAATGGGGAAAAGTAGCCGTAATAAGAAGCGGGCAATGGAGAACCTTAACTTGTTCTATCCAGATATAGGAACATCTTCATCAACTGGAAGACATTTAACTCTGGAAGAAGCAGCAAAGGAAGCATTGGCACTCAGAATTAGCTAAAAGTTTGCTTTGTTATAAGAGGTAAGGCCAGTACTTGAGACAATGGCTTATCATGACAAATACAGGAAAGTGCTAGATGAAATTTAAAAAGACAAAGTGGAATTAGATGGAATGATTATGAAGAAGAAGAAGCAATAAAAAAGGTTAAAGGTGAGGTATTAAAAGAAAAAGACGACCCCAGAGCATTCATATTTCCCATCAGATTGGAGGGACAGGTTAACAAAAATGCATTGGTTGATACGCCCTCAAGTAAAGACTTTTTCGAAGGTGGAGCCTTACTCTATTCCTTTGCCCGTGAGACATTTACTATTGATATTAATACCACGCCTTACCGGATTTATGAGTTGTTAGGAAGATAAGAAATGAAGAAGGTCGATAAAGGGATTACAATGATTAATCATACTCAGGCAGAAGCTATGGGGATACTCACAAATGTTCTTTGTCAGGAGTCACTACCTTAATTGCTAAGTTTCTAATCTTGGATATACCAATCGACTGTGATGCACCAATAGTAGTTGGTCGAGGATTTCTACGTATGATTGGTGGCATAGTGAATACTCCAGAGAGACTTTTCTTGACTTTTGATAGATTTAGTCATCAAACCTTCCGTGCTGCAAGATCCAATGTTATGAGAAACGCAGAAAGTGATAGCGATGATGAGTAGTGTCGAGATGACACAAGTTGGTTTTGTAACCGCATGTTTTGGGTCACTTATGTTTTAAAAACAATTTCCTTAAAAACATTATTATTATTACTATGGTGTGTAAAATGCCTCTGTTGGCATTTAAAACAACATTATCGTACTTTCTTCAAATAAATAATTGGGATTATTATTATTTGTGTGCGCTATATTTATATTTGTAACAGGAAAAGAAGGAAGGGCGCGAGACAGAAATGACGAAAAAGCAAAAGATTCAAGTAATTCTTCATAAGTGAGAAGTATTATTTCATTTTTCCATTTTATCTTTCTCTATAATATTTCACATTAGGGACTATGTTCATATTAAGTGTGGGGGAGATAAATTGGAAAAAATGAAAAGAAAAAAAATTAAATAATATTTTTTTATGATCACATACAAGCAATCTGACTCTGGATCGATAACATTACTAGCATATTTATACCACCCAAAATTAAAAATTACGAGGATTAGATTTTAAGAATTCGGGTATCCATCTTTGATACCTAAGATAATTTTTATCTTTTGCTTTCTCGAGTTAAGGTTTGATTGCCACTGCAAGTATCTCATCCGTCGTTACGGCTGTGTATTTGTAGTTTGTAGCCTTTTCTGGAGCATTGGTATCGATTTAAAATTATATGAGTGTGCCGGTGATTTGTTAATTCTAGAACTTGTGCTTGAAATCTTTATGAGACCGCAGTAGGAACACGTTCGCGTGTTATAAACATTTTACTGATTAAGAGGTGATAAAAAAAATAAATATAAGTAAATAATAATTTTGTTCAAAAAGATTTTTAATAAAATTATCTGAAATGTTATCCGTACGAATTGAAGAACGTAAATGTTGGTATTGCTGTTTAAATGAAGTGCGAAGGTTGCAAACTTCTGCTTATCCTAAGTATGGGGGAAAGCAAGTTTCCCCTAAGATAAAGCGAAATAAGGCAAAAATAAAGCCAAAGTTCTAAAAAAAGAGAAAGAGAATGATGTGAAGAAATAGTTGGTTACATTACGGATAAGGTGGATTATGATTTTATTACAAACCCTATTCAACAAATAATAAATAATATCACTAAAATTTTTACCTCTTTTGATGTTTATGTTTGGTGCTTACACCATGTCGGTGAAGTTTAGTTTCCTGTACAAGCCTATGGTAATTTGAACATTTCATGACTGCGCGTATGAGTGACTTTTGTTTACTATCCATTTTACTAAATTAAGCGAGTGTGAAAAGAACTTATCTATAAAAATTCGTGAGTTGCTTTGTCGCGTTATCTATGCTTGTGATCATTAAATTGTTTTGTTAAAATGAAGAGGATTTGATAACGCTCCAAATATAAATAAAATATCCCTCAAAAATACATGAAATATATATGTTAACGCATGAAATATTGCAAAGTTTAGTTGTTTGTTATGCAATATTCATTTCAGGACCAAGAATGAAGAAGAGGACTAAACATGCAAAGAAATTCCATTAAATACACTAACGGTCATTATAAGAAGAATCTAGAAGAGAATCCAAGGAGGAATTAATGAACGAGGAAAAAGTTCGGCGCACAATTCTTTGTACTTCATAGCGAAGTAAACGCAAATTAATTATACACCAAGTGCGGCGCAGAATTTCTCAAGTGCGGCGCACTTCACCTGCATTTACTCAAAAATTATTATGAAGACAATTATTGTGCAACCTTTGGCTTGCCACTTCCCAAAACTAAAGTCTCATCCTTCAAGTATAAATAGAGGACGAAATTTGCATCTCAAATCATCAAAATCAATACTTCTCACTCTCAAATCATCTTATCTTAGAGTTAGAATAGTTTCAGTGGAATTGGTGAAGAATCACCTTGTTCTTCATCACAGTCCCAGGTTGTAATCATCTAAGGAAGTGTAATTCAAGCTATTAAGGGCTGTGACAGAGTTGTTTTTAGTTTGGAGTTGAATTTTTGGGTTGTTAGAATCATTGTTCAAAGGAAAACTCTTGAGAATCAATATAATTTGCTATTGGAATAAGTATAAACATGTTTCTCTTCTTATGTGTTATGTTTTCTGAATCTAACATGCTTATTATGTGTTTTGAATCTATGAATATAGAGTAGTTTAACATGTTTGTTTGGGGATTATGAGGGAACTATGGATCTAACTTGGATGAACTATTGAATTTTGGAAATTATTAATATGAACTTGATGTTTTTATACTCGGATCTCTTAATCATCATTTGATCATCATACTAGTCTGGATATAGGTCGAAAGACTCCGGTTATATGTTTGATTTCCAAGTTGTTTGTCATTGACAACTAGATATTAGCCTTGTGAGGATTGACTAATAAAATGATCATTAACCGAGGATAAAAAGGTTTAACGCTTAACCTCATGTCTAACAAACTTGGTTAAGAAAGTTCATATCTATTTTTGTAATCAAAAGTAATGGCCAAAAGGATTTTTGATTATAATAAATAGACGATCTTTTTAGTAAACTAACCGTTTCTTTATTCGATTATACTTTAATTCTTGACCCTATTATCCATCTAAGTTTATCTATATTTGTTCTCATCCCCTAAACAACTATCATTTTATATCTTGAATTTGAATCATTATCTTTAGATCGTGACAGTCTATTAGATAAACCCTTTCGTAATATAATCGACCTTTTCTAAGAATAACCAATCTCGTGAAACGACCTGGTCTTACCCTAAACCTATACTATAAATGGGGGTTTATACTTTACCCGTGTGTTAGTTGGAATTTGGATAAAACTAGAATTATAAATTTAAAGATTTTATAACACGTTAATTTATAAATCACATGCCATTTATAAAATTAGGGTTGACTTGTTTACAATATTTCCAATTTTAAATGATCTTATTATAGATAAGTTTAATTCCCCTCGAGAATTAATCAAACCCTAGTAACGATTTCGACTTACTTGAAATATTGTTAAAACTGTTTATGTAAAATTTGTTTATTTTTGCATTGTTCCGTCGCGGGTTCCCTTACGGAAACCACTAAACCCCTGCGTTATAGAACGTTTGCAAAAAAACTTACAAATTTACGTATATAGTTCATGATTTAGCGAAGTGCATGTATCAAATATACATACAATAAGCATTTTAATCATGTATGTTTAGTCCGTATTAATTTTGAAAATCAATTTTTGCATAATTATAAAAACGCCATTTATAAAACATGCAAACCATATTTACCAAATTTAATCATACTAAACAAGAATCAATTACACAATTACAACATTTAATTCAACTAAGGTCTTCCCTACTTTAGCAATTAATCAATTAATTCACGTAATGATGAGCATACCGTTAGACTACGCATGCATATAATATATATTAAGCTTCATAAACATGGTTTACATGCATGTAAGCCATGGTTGATAATTTATAACAAGCTAAATAAGCGACAATATATATTAAATCTAAAACGCAAATAACCACATAATGAGTGAATTAGATATCATGTAAAATATGTCCATATTTTATTTCCTTATTTATGTGACATAATTAAGGCAAGTATTATTTCTCTAAAAAATTTCCTAAAATATTTTCACATAAAAGGCAAGAAAATAATTACGTATATGCGACATTTTTTTACATATTTTATTTGCTTTTTACATGTAATGTAACTTTACTTTATAATGAGATGGCTCGTGATGCCACTGTTAGAAATAGTGGTCTAAAATCCTAATATTACTTTAATATTAAAGGAGCTATGCAGCGGATACAAATCACATATAGCATACATAATTAACATAAAACGTAAACAAGTAAACATACCTTTAGCAACAAAGCTAGTAACGAATCGAAGACACTTCAAGTACACGCACGTGTGTAATAACGTACAAACCAAATACCACTACGAGTTACTAAGATAAGTAACCACTACGTGTATCCACACCAAACGTTAAACAATACCACCTGAATGCTAGTTCTTTAGCTAACGATCAAGTGAACACCAATAATAACAAAACACAAAAAAAACCCTAAAGTGTGTGTTTGTTTTCGTCGACCAAGGAGGAAAAGAGAAGAGATATATGAAGGTTATGAGCTCTAGGGTCCTCCTTATATAGTAGATGTATTTAGGTTTATCCTAAAATAAAACATAACATAGTGGAAAAAAATTAGCTCAAAACCCAACTCCAGCACCCCCTTGGGCTTGGATCTGTCAAAAACCTACACAACACCCATTTGGTGTTGACTTTTTAACTTTTCCTTTATTTATGGATAATTACATTTAATTACCCATTAATTAAAACCTTATTTGTTAATTATTCATAACGAACAAATAACGACCGTAATAGTGTTCCAGTTCGTTGATTTCATAGTATTAATATGAATAATAAATATACAAATATATTATTATAAACATCAATAGAATGATATCTAAGTGTAAACGTGTGTGGCCCCGTAGGCTTACGTATTTCCAGATGTATAAATATCCGTATGACATGAGCACAAACCAACAGGAACAATGTGGTGCCTCTACGACCCGACACCATCCGATTGGTGCAAAACGAATGTTCATTCTACGAACTCCGGTCCAAAGACCCAAATCAACACCTTAAGGATTTTCTAAAAATTGTCGATTCTCTTGACCTTGATGTTGAAAATAGGGAAAGAACGCGACTACATTTATTTTAATTTTCCCTTCGCGATAAAGCTAGCAATTGGCTTGAACGTCTTCTTGTAGGATCCATCTCCACTTGGGAGGATCTCACTACCATTTCCTTGGTCAATTCTTTCCACTGGGAAGAACTGCTAAACTTCGAAATGACATCTTGATGTTCCAACAACATCAAGGTTAATCTCTTTCCGAAGCATGGACTCATTTCAAAGACTTACTTTAAAAAGTCCCTCATCATGGTATCAACCTTTGGCTTTAATTCCAAATCTTTTATGACCATGTTAATCCCGCCACAAGGCGAACCATCGATCAATTAGCTGGTGGTAAGCTTCGTGATAAGAATGCTGAGGAATCTTGGGAACTTATAGAGGACCTCGCCCTCTATGATAACAAGAGTTTGAATGACCCAAGAGACTTCGTTAAACTGGTTAAAGAAATCTCTTTGCCTCAAGATGTCCCAAGTGCATCCGACCGTCGTCTCATTGAGCTTGAAAATCAAGTCTAACACTTAATGGAAGCTCAACTTGCTCCTAAATCATCTGTTCAAGTGAACAAAATCACTTCTTCATGTGAGATTTGTAGTGGTCCCCACGACACTCAATATTACATGGAAAATCCTGAGCAAGCTTTTGTTGACTATGCATCTTCGCGAAACAATGAAGTAGGAAGTAGGCCATTCACTAGCAACCAAGGACCAAGAGATTTTAACGAAGCCACTAGTTCCTGGAAGGATAAACCAAACTTTAGTTGGGCACAGACCCAAAACTTCATAAGTCCCTAAAATGGCTCGTTCTCAACATACGCTTCCAGCTTACCCCACGGACCCTTCAATTATCAATCAAGACTTGAAAGGGTATTGTATGATTTTGATTCTCATCAAAAAGAAAGATTGTCTAGTCTTGGGACCAAACTCAAGCAAGAACAAGATGAAGTAATCCACAAAATCAATACATTATGGAAGGTCGTTTAGGACAAATTTGACAACACACCCACTCATGACATGGCAAAGAATCCTATTGCTAACATAAATGTTGTATCCTATAACCCACAATAGAATAGGGCACCTCCAAAAAACGGAATCATCAAATGTCCATCAAAACTACTCTTTCCAAAACATCAATCTCAAGCATCCTTAGGAGATGAAGGTAGAAACTCATTGTATCCCAAACGCGTTCATTTTGTTAACACCATCACCATTATAAGAAAGGAGGATGAACTTAAGGAAGCCAAATGCTTGAAACTTGATAGTGATGATCGCCACCTTGATAGGAACAATGAGAACCTAGTAGATAAGGAATCAAAGGCTTCTGAAATAGTCATTGATGAGGAAGAATCAAGTGATCTTGGGATCAATGATGATAGAGGTTAAGTAGATAAAGAAAAAGAATGGGTGGAGTATGAAGAACCCCTTGACTTAGTAGACACAAATGAGGAATAGGTCTATGAATCTTTGAGTAGAGAAAATGCCGAGTTGTTCATTAAACTTCGACTTTAGGATTAAGAAAGGGGAACCTACTAACCTAAAGATTCTGTGCATGATAGGGCGTAAGTTCATAGCTAATGCATATATCAATTTTGTTAGGAATCGAGAAAAAACTCGGTCACACCTACAATACGTAGCTCGTAGGTCTAATATAGTTTTTGGAACCTTAGTAAGGTATAAAGGCCTGAGGCCTATGGAAAGCTCATATAGATCCCATGGCCGGCTAATGTCATAGTATAAGTACCCTCTCCATAGCTTGGATAGGGTGTTTGTTGTTCACTTTCTTATTTCTATAAGATAATATTCTCTCTTTCCTTTCTCTCTCTAAATATTCATCCTTCCACTTTCTCTCTCTAGTTCTTTGTTATTTGACCGTGATTTTAGATATTACATGTATTCTACAATTGGTATCAAGAGCCATGAGGTGATTTAGTTTGGTTTTGTATGTGTTTTTATTTCTTGTATTAGGCGTGCGTTTGGTTCGAACTCAAACGAAAGATTTTCATCTTTTGTGGGTTTAAAAACCATAAAGCTCTTTACTTTCTTCTTTGTTTATCTTAGTATAGATTAGTTGTACAAGAAAATCTTTGGAAAAACATCAAAACTTGATCTTTTTGTTTTTTTTGTTCGAATAGATTTTTGTACCAAGAATCTTGATTTCAAATTTTTTGTGTTAAAAACCATAAAGTTTGTATTTTTAAGGTTCTACTAGTCTTAGAATAGCAAGAAGTACAAGAAAAATCAAGTAAAAACGTCAAAAAGGTAAGTCTTTAAGTGTTTTGAAAAAGTTGGGTGTCGTATCACATTAGGCGAATTAAGCAGGCGAAGTATCAGGCGAATTATACGTGCGTGCTTAGGCGAATTATATAGTTTGATTAGGCGAATTATACACGTTTTGCTTAGCCGAATTATACAATCTATCAGGCGAATTATACATAATTTTTCTTAGGCGAATTATACACGTTTTGCTTAGGCGAATTATACAATTTTCTATAAGTGATTTATACATAATTTTTTTCAGGCGAATTATACATTTTTCTTACTAGGCGATTTATACATATTTCGTAATTAGGTGATTTATACACTTTGGTTGGGAGAAGTATACCATTTGCTTGGGAGAAGTATACACTTTGGTTGGGAGAAGTATACACTTTGCTTGGGAGAATTATACACTTTGCTTAGGAGAAGTATACACTTTGCTTGGGAGAAGTATACACTTTGCTTGGGTGAAGTATACCATTTAGTTGGGTGAATTATACCATTTTCTAAGGTGAATTATACAATTTGCTTGGGTGAAGTATTCCACTACTTCCATTAGGTGATTTATACAGTTTTTTCTTTGATTTGTAAAATCTCGTGAAAGATTAACTTCTTTTTCGGGTTTATCAAGAATTGTAAAATCCCATGTAATTCCATTACTTCAACATTTAAACAAACCTCACTTTAACACAATAACCTCAAATCACTGAACGATCAAAAAGTTATCTATTCTCATTTAATCAATCCATTCAAAATGATAACTTTAGCAAAATTCATGATCATTGTCGGTGTCGACAACCGTCCTCCCATGTTGGAAAAATCTTTGTATGCCTCTTGGAAAAGTCGTATGGAACTATACATGGAGAATAGGGAGAACGGGAGAATGATTCTTGACTCGATTCTAAATGGTCTACTTGTATGGCCTACTGTTGTTCAAGAGGATGGTACCACTAGGAAAAAGACGTATGCAGAACTTTCCGCTACAAAAAAGATCCAAGCCGAGTGTGATCTCAAAACTACTAACATTGTTCTTCAGGGTCTTCCACCTGACATGTATGCCATTGTCAATCATCATAAAGTTTTAAAATAGATATAGGATAGAGTTAAGCTTCTGATGCAAGGTACGAAATTGTCATTTCAAGAAAAGGAATGTAAATTGTATGACAAGTTTGATAAGTTTTCCTTTGTGAAGGGTGAAACATTGTATCACTACTATTAGAGATTTGCTCAACTAATCAACAACATGAATCTAATCAATATGTCAATGAGACAAGTTCAAGTTAATACAAAGTTTCTAAATAGTCTACCACCAGAATGGAACAAGTTTGTGACGGATGTGAAGTTGGATAGAGATTTGCATACTACGAACTATGATCAATTGTACTCATATCTCAAACAACATGAGGCACATGCAAATGAAACTCGCTTAATGCGTGAACGATACCAAGATCCTCTTGCATTTGTTGCTAACTACAATCAATCACCGTCTCAACTTAACAACTATCACTCTTAATACAACTCTACACAGTTTCCTCAACAAACAAACAACATGATTCCACAAGTTTACTCTCCTCCATCATACTTACCAATGTATCCACCACCTCATCTATCACAACCACAAATCATCATTAAACAAGTTAGTACCCGATCAAAAGAATACCAGTCCATATGAATCCCCCAAAAAAATCGAACAAAATGTTAATACAGAAAAACAAAAAAAATAAGGTGATTATTTTGGGATAAAAAAAATCAAAAAAGGTGACCTCAACATGTTCTACAAACTGCTTATCATTTACCTCCTGCTTCAACACAACCAATGACTGAGTTCCCTCAAATGGACTCAGATCTAGTTGTTCCTGTGTTCTCTCAAGGAGATGATCGAATTGCCTATCTCAACAAGGCAATGGATTTTCTGACAGCTGTAGCTTCTTCAAGGTTCCCTTCAACCAACAATTAACTTTGAACTTCCTTTAATCCGAGAAACCAGGCCACTATTCAAGATGGTAGGGTTACAGTGCAACAAGTTCAAGGGAGGCAAGGACAAAGTTATGTTGGTACTGGCTATAAGGGTAATGCTACTAGTTTCGAGGAAACAATACAGGCGAACAAGTAATGGTTGTTAAATGTTATAATTGTCAAGGTGAAGGATACATGGCAAGACAATGCACTTAGCCTAAGCGACCAAGGAATGCTGCATGATTTAAGAAAAAGGCAATGTTGGCTGAAGCACATGAATCCGGTCAAGTTTTGGATGAAGATCAACTCGTATTTCTTGCAGATCCAGGCATTCCAAATGGTCAAGCTGCTCAGACAACTATTCTAAACAATGTTGCTTTTTAAATTGAGGATCTCGATGCTTATGATTCTGACTGTGATGATGTCTCAAATGCAAAAGTGGTTCTGATGGCTAATCTTTCCAACTGTGGTTCTGATGTTATCTCAGAGGTATCTCATTCTGAACCCTATCATAATGATATGGATAATCAAAGTGTGCATGCAATGCAGGATTTTAAACAAACACCAATTATTGATTTTTCAGATAATGAGATAACGAGTGATAGCAATATCATTCTGTACTCTCAGTATTTTCAAGAAACACAACAGGCAGCTGTTCAAGATACTAATTTGCATGCTCAACAAGATTCAATGATTTTATTTGCGATTGAACAAATGTCAGAACAAATGATTAATCATGTAAATAATTAGAAAATACTAATTAACCGCTGAGCTTGAGAGATATAAAGAATGAGTCGAAACTTTTGAACAACGTCTTAATATTGATTTACGCACTCATGAAAAGATGATTGATTCTCAAATGTATGATATGATTAAAGAAAATCTTGCACTTAAGCAGCAAATTGACTCACTTGAACAAAATCTTTCTAATCAAATCAAGGAAAAAGAATCTTTATTGCAAACATTTACTGTTTTAAAAAATGAATCCAAAGAAAAAGAAAATAAATACATGGAAAATGAAATTGATTTGGAAAAGAAAATAAAGGAACTTGATAATATTGTTTATAAAGTGAGTCAATCTGCTCAAACAGTGCACATGTTAACAAAGGCATAGGTTTTTTATGATAACACTCACAAACAAGCTCTTAGGTATCAAAATCCATTTTATCTCAAGAAATCTCAACGGATTAAGCCAACCTTGTATGATGGTAGTGTTATATCTAGTCAACATG